>JASDQU011403525.1:20013-43130 GCA_032191745.1 Picea mariana
TTTTTTATTTAGATTTAATTCCCATTTATAACCTATTTTCTTTTCAAAGATGATTATTGATAAAATTTGTAAAATATTTTTTGTTGAATTAAAACTAACTATATAATTATAACTAACTTTAATATTTAAAAAAAATAAATAACTTCATTAATTTTACATGAATGCAAAATACACTATCAAATTATAGCTAACTTTGATGTCTCTCACATAAAAACATTATATTAAGGGCTTTAGTTCACATGGCAGGCAAAGATTTGGTTAAAAGAAGTATCGCTTAAAAAAAAAAAAGTCAATGGAAAACTGGGAAACGGAAATTGAGCAGCTGTTATATAAATTAGCGGAGGGATCTTTACCCTTAGAGGACGACGGAGCTCCAAGTGTTGGAATCTAATAGAAATAATAAGTTTTTCCACAAGATGGCAAGCTACGATAAAAATCGAAAGCAGGTGTGGGAATTAACATCGAGTACTGGAATCAAGATAACTGGTCAAGAAGCGATTAAAGAGGAGGCGTTTAATCATTTCAAAGATTTTTGTAGAGCAAAAGATAGATCAGATTACTCGGAACTTGTGAGAATCTCCAGCCTTTATCCAAAAATGGTCACTGAGGAGGAGGCCGATTTGCTTCTTAAACCGATTACGCTGGAGGAAATCAAATCTATCCTAGAAAAGTTTAATAAAGACAGAAGCCCGGGCCCTGACGGGTGGACTACTGAGTTTTTCATTTCTTTCTTCAATTTAGTAGGTGAAGATTTGCATGAGATGGTGGAGGACTCGACGAGGAATGGAAAACTTTGTGGAGGTCTTAATTCGACTTTCCTGGCTCTTATTCCGAAGGTAAACAAGCCTGACTTCTTCGATGACTTTCAACCTATTTCCTTATGTAATCTTATCTACAGGATTATCTCAAAAGTCATTGCTAAGTGTATAAACCCCGTCCTATCTAAGTGCCTTTCTTCAGAACAACTCGGTTTTCTAAAGGGTAGAAGAATTCAGGATGCAATCGGTTCGGCCCATGAGACTATCCATAGTATTAAAAAAAAAAAAAATCAAATCTCTGGTATTGAAATTAGACCTCAAAAAAGCCTATGACAGCATAGACTGGGAGTACCTTAGAGTGGTTTTACTATCAATAGGCTTTGGGATAAAGCTCATGGATTGGATAGTGTGTTGTGTTACAAGTGTCAGTTTTGAAGTTCTGATAAATGGTGAGGCGACGGATTATTTTAAGAGCTGGAGGGGGCTTCGTCAGGGATGCCCATTATCCCCGTATTTGTTTATCTTGATCATGGAAGGGATAAGTCTGTTGTTATCAAAAGGCATTGTTGACCAGAGTTTTTCAAGTATAAAGTTAAAGCATCATCTAAAAATTATTCATTTAATGTTTGTGGATGATGTCCTTGTAATGTCTAAGGCGGACCCGGCGGAATGGAGATTAATATTAGACACTTGTTGAGCTCATTGTTCTATTTCTGGACTTAGCATAAATATTTCAAAAACTATTGTCCAATATTGGGGGCTTGAGGTTGTGGAGCTCGAACATTTAAAAGCCATTTTACCTTTTTCCTTTGTTGATTTAAACTTAGGTTTCAAGTACTTAGGCTATATTTTAAAGTCAGGAGCGGTCAAAGCTAATGATTGGGGCTGCTTGGTGGCAAAAATTGAAAAAACAATTGGGCTCTGGTGTAATCAGTGGCTATCAATGGGAGGCAGATTAATTTTGGTTAAATCAGTATTGGAAAGTCAATCAGTCTATTGGATGTCTATGGAGGTGATCCCAAAGTCTGTTTTAAACCGCATTCGGCAACTTATATTTGCCTTCCTGTGGAGTGGTCAGAAGGCAATGCACCACTACCATCTATGTAGATGGGATATCATCGCAAGACCAAAGCATTGTGGTGGCTGGGGGCTCAGAAATTTAATTACTTTCAACTCAGCGTTACTGGCAAGTACCCTGTGGAGGGCGTTGACTGTTGACAGCTTTTGGCATAGGATTTTGAAGGACAAATACTGTGGGGGTTCTTCTGTAGTGGACTGGCTCTGAAAATCAAACCACCACCAGCCAAAATCATTTAGCATATGGAACGACTTGACAAGGAACATTCTGCTTTTATTGCATTGGATCCGGTGAAAGCCTGTGTCTAGGAAATCAATCTTGATTGGAGTGGATAAAATTGTCGGTCTGGAAGAGAACTCTATCCTCTCAAACACCCTTTGAATGCAGTTGTCAATTAAAAAAATCTTGGTTTTAGCGCAGGCAAGAGAGAATGCGGGTGCATCTCCATTCCCAGGTCATTGGTGCAGGAGCGAATCTTTGGGCCTTTTAGGACAGAGTGCTTCAGAATGGGATAAATTCATAGTTGCTTTAAAGGACGCGGGTATATCTCTATCGCATGAGGTCGACTGTTTGGTGTGGGTTGGGGGCGATGCCTCAGGCGTAATAACAGTCAAAAATCTATATCGGGCTCTAATAAAACCTTTGAACTTCAAATGTGAAAAAGCATGGATTCTCAACCTGTGGAAGTGGCCAGTCCAGTTAAAGATAAAATTGTTTCTGTGGTTGGTGGCCTTCAATAAGTTACTTACCTGGGATGTGCTTCAAATTAAAGGTTGGGTAGGCCCGGGGGTATGCAAGATTTGCAACAAAAATGCGGAAAATGCAAATCATCTTTTAATCCATTGCCCCTTCACTAAGGCAGTGTGGAGCCGTCTGGTCGAAGTCTACAATTTAAAAATTCTTTGGGTTGGATCATCGATCTCAGATTGTTTAAATGCCTAGACATTAGAAAAATCTACTCCGATAAGTCTCGCTGCCATAGCATGTTGGCAAATCTAGATTGAGAGGAATAAGGTATTATTCAAGGATCACACTCCTTATATTGCAGTGGTGCACAAGATTGCAGTTACTTTCTCTTGGCAGCCCGCTACTACAAATCCCATTCCAAATAGAGTGTGTGACTTTATTCACATTGAGGGCTTCACGTTGGCATGCTTTGATGGAGCGGCACAATCACCTGGGGGTTGTTGTGAAGCGGGCGGGTTCTTTAAAACACAAGCTTTGAGAGTCACCAAATGGTACATCAACTGCGGAGCGGGCACAAACACAAAGGCAGAGCTAATGGGTTTGTGGGCGACCCTCACATTGGCTTCACTTTGGGAAATGGATAAAATTCAAATTTTGGGGGATTCAAAAGTCATTATTGATTGGATGAATCACAAGGGTCGACTTCAAGCAGTGAATTTAGATGGCTGGAAATTCAAAACATTGGAACTGAAAAATTATTTAAAGAAATTAGTTTTCAGCACATATATCGGGAGCATAACAAAGAGGCAGACTTATTGTCAAAGAGGACGCTAAAGGAGCCCAAAGGTACACTGACAGTCTATCATTGGCAAAATGTGGAGGAAAGCCCACCTACTCATGTAAACATCTTTGAAAATTTATCATTTATGAGTATTCGGGGTGTTAGTTGGTGGTTTTGTGGTCAGTTTTATTTACCAATCTGCGTCTATCCAACCTTTACTTCAGTTGATGTGGGTATGTTGTTTGTGTAATCAGCATGAAGTCTTTTGCATTTATTCAGTATAGAAAAATATAGTTTGATTGCACTTTCTCAGTATCGGACTGAATCGATACGATCTCTGTAAAAAAAATTATACCATTATATTATTTTGAGATACTTTTCTTCGGGAAAAATAAAAACACCTTCGACCTATTGATATAACCCGAGGGCTTACCTAATAAAATAGCGTTTCCTGTATTTGGTTTGAAAAATAGGCGTCGCTCGTTTGGCAATGGACCATATTTTTTTATTTTTTATAAATAGGAAACTTTTAATGCTTTGTTGTATTTGGTTTGAAAAGTAGGCGTTGCTTGTTTGGCAATGGACCATAATTTTTTTATTTTTTTTAAATAGGAAACTTTCGGTGCTTTGCTAATAATAAGAAAGTTTAATTCTAGTTATGAATATGAATTAAAAGTAAGAGTAGAAAAATGACTTAAACTTTTGACATATAGTTATAATTATCACAATGGATATGTAATTATGTTTTCGAGTTGGAAATAGAATCGAACAACATTGTTACCTTTGAGCTTAGGACAGAAATAATAATGATAGACGACTCAGAATTATAGTTAGGTTTCCTACTTTGTGTCCCAATTTATTAGTTCCGGCCACGTCCTGGACTATAGTTTTCGAGTCAACCTACTTTGATTCGTAATTATTTCATTTTTCGCAAAATATATCCAAAAGTTTTGAGAAAATACGTATTATCTTTATTATAAATAATTTTTTGAATTTTGTAATTGGATAATTTAAAATTTTGGTTAGTTGGGAATGGCTGATAGGATTTAATAATTGTTAGATATTAAGAAATGATTTAAAAACATAAAATTTAAAAGAAAAATGTGAACTGAGCAAATAAAGTAAAATTTGAAAACTTATCTTAATTAAAATCAAAATATTAATTAATCATGGTCACTACCATCAATTTGTTTGTTCTCGGGGGTGAGGTAATTATAGCAAAAGGCTTTGCAGTCATTATTGGAGTCTAGGCTCTAACATGTTGCATAAGGCCAAAACCCTCCTCGCCACATTCTCACTTTCCCTTGCAACCTCCTCATCGCCTCCCTACCGCAATCACTGCACAATTAATACATCACATATAATAAAAACATTAAGCCATACTTGTAATAGATTTTAAAAAGTAGACCATACCTATAATAAATTTGAAGTTTCTTGCTCGACTTGTTCTATGCTCAAGCATGATGCTTTTAGTCTATAGTTGTTTTATGTTGAAGCACAACGCCTTTAGTCTCCAACTCTATAGGATCCATTCATCATAGAGCAAGAGTTTTCATGGGCCATTTTTGCTTGTGAGGATTCATTCAGCACAGAGCAAGAGCTTTCATGAGCCAGTTTTGCTTGTGAGGCCTCACCAATACCACGTGTTGGCACCGTCTGGTATTTTTTCTCCATATATTGATCGTGGAGTTATTCGACCAACCACATGAAGCGAATTGTTTTTAGATGACAATGAGAACCCCCAAAAAAGCTTGGATATGACTTCAAATTGTCTATGTATTGTTGGGTTGGGTTGTTCTTTTGCAAAATTCACCAACTTAAAGTTGCAATTTTGATAGGTTATTGATGTGTGTTTAAGCAAATCTTCCATTATCATGCTAGGCAAGGGTCGACATAAGTAAAGTAAGTAAGTTAATCAAGCTTTCGAAAATGAAAACAAATTTGGATCACATTTTATATTTTTTCTCCTATAGAGTTGTTTAAACCAAAAACCTTTGTGGAAGTCATTCATATTCAGCCATGACATATTATTTATAGATTCATATTTTTTCTTCTAGGAAGTATTTCTAAATTTATATTATTTTCCTCTAAAAAGTAAATATTATTTGTAGATGCATGAATCATTGTTTTTGTTACAACAGTAAAATAAATTGAGACAGATTTGTTTCGGTTCCAACTTCCATACCAATTGATCGAATTGTTACCTTGAATCAGTGAATTATACACCACTTGTAGTAGAGTCAGTTCGAGTTGATCCACCAAATGAAAATGATGATCTGATAGCAGTGGTCAATCAAGTTGATGAACTTATTGCTCAAATGATATTTACAATGGAAAACCACCATAAAGTCAACTATATTTTGAATCAAGACAAATGACCTTTATTCTAGTATGAAATAAATGTAGTGATTGCATATTGTATTTTCTCTTTCTCCTTGAATTTGGACTTGGGGTTGTTGTAAACCTGCTTGCCCCCTGAATTTGGGTACAATCTCTTGGAAAAAGAGCTTTTACTTGGAAACAA
Source organism: Picea mariana (assembly GCA_032191745.1). Taxonomy (NCBI): domain Eukaryota; kingdom Viridiplantae; phylum Streptophyta; class Pinopsida; order Pinales; family Pinaceae; genus Picea; species Picea mariana. The sequence goes on from JASDQU011403525.1 coordinate 25,842, forward strand.
TCCAGTACACGATGAGCAAACCCCAAGACCTAGTCTCTTAGAAGTAGAATTTAGATGGAATAGGAGCCTTTGCAAGGAAACAATACAAGATGCACACACCATGAGAAAACCCTGAGTATTTTGGGGGCATCCCAACATCACACATTAATCCATAGAGAAGGCTGAGCGAAATGCATATATTCTCAAACATGTTTTTAGGGTTTTTTTATTCACATGTGCATCCACATCACACAAACTACAGAGGCCAAGAAAAAGGCATAAACCAGAACATGCTTTTAGGTCATGTGGCTTGGAGTAGCCTCAATGATCTTTAGTTCCACTCTAGGTTGGGCATTGGAGTAAGCTTCTAGGGTTTTTCTTATTGTGATACATTTTGTTTTTTATTTGACATGGTTGATCAAAGAAGCATCCTGGTAAATTTCAATAGTGAGTTAGTATTGAACCATCAACAATAAATTTTAGGGTGTGATTTTAATTTTAATCGATAGGAAACTCTGAGAGTATGGTTGGATATTTCAAATCATGCTACCTACTTCAAGTATATCTAATGCATAACATGTTCTTAGGAGACTGTGAGAGCGAATCGAAGTGGGAAAGAGTGGGTCTTGTTTGCACAAGACCTATGACCTGAGGACATATAGAGAAAAGAAAAAGGCCCACAAATACACTGAATGAAAAATGATAGCGGCCTTTACCTGATAACATTTGTGAAGGCTTGCTAGGCCATGCTTGGGTGAAGGGAAGAAGAAGGAACAAAACTTCCTTAATGGTAGTCCGCACTTCAAGGGTCTTAATTAACTACTTGAAAAACAACTATGAAAACTTTGATCCTCTGAGGAACGCTTACAGTTTGAAATTTGAAAGCTTACAAGCTCTTGGTAATCCGACCAAGTCTGAAGATTCAAAAGACAACAATATTAATATTAATTGGTGCACACTCACTCTTCGTACTAGTATATGAGGAATCTACCCTCCTTTATTACTAGTATATGAGGAATCTAGCTATGATCGAAATTAAAACCTGGGTGACCTCAAACAATCAAGCTTGATTTTCATGATATGGATTATGGATATAGCTCTACATAGAGAGCTTTGCCAACGTCCTCCACACGACATATTCCCTACATGCAACATGTAGAGAAGCAAGTAAAAGGCAAGAAGTGTTGGCTTAATTAGGAAGCTCAAAAAAATACCACAACAATTAATGCAAATGTCAGGATTCTTGCTTAATGTTTGATTGATTTGATATAAATTGATTTATTTATAATTAATGAGAAACCTAGGCTACATTTTTAATTTTAAAATGACATTAATTAAATTTATAATTAATGGGATTAATGAGAAGTCTTAAATTTCATTAGATGTAGCTTGGATGGTTGGGAGGAATGATTGTTACCCTCTTCACCCAAGTTCAAAACCTTAGAATGACATGCTATTCCCTTTAATGAATCTTAAAATGATATTGTTTTTTAATAATAATAAATAAAAACATAATACTAAAAAAAATTAATAGGTCTCATTCACAGTGAAATGACAATGCAAGATATAGTTTTGATGGACTAATTCATAAGTATGTGTACCTACAAAGATAAGCTTTTATCTTTTGAATAAAGTCATATTTAATCACTAATTTATTAATTTGTTAATTATCATATTTTTTTTAAACGACGACAGGGTCTAGCTGCATATCATCTTATCCTTGTTCCCTTTATTACCCATCGCCATATGCTATGAGTGTTTTGGATGTTAGGATTAGATTGTGATATGTTCAATGTTTAGTTGGAATATTAGAATATTATTTATTTATAGTTGTCTTGTCTTCGTATTCAAATAATTGACTTCAATTTACATATAATGTTATATATGTCAATTGATCTCTATAATCTGGAACGAAGTCATATGCATTAGCAAATGAACTAAAACAATTATGAACAAAATGATTGGACATGAATATTTGAAATTTTATAATATTGAAACATGATTATTGTTAAAAAATGAGTAGTAAGTTGGGGTTATTTGGTTGACTTGTTTCGAGGACGTAGCTTCAGCTTCTTGAGACTAGAAGAATGATAATAAAATTGAAATTGATCAACACACTCGTAATGCCACTTAACTTAGATTATTCTATATGTACTTATGTTATTTTTATGTTAATTGGTGTGAGAAATATACACTAACCTTGAGTTAAAAGTGGGAATAAGTGGTTTTTAATTTTTTTTTCTCTAAAAAATAATTATTGCATACATTAAGGATACATTAGCAACTTTTAATTGGTCTAAATAATACATAAAGAAAGTTCATATAATAGAATTAAGTTTTGGTCATATAGTGTTGAATGTGTGAGAAGAACTAGGATGTATCATAAAAGTTTCCTTATGCATGAAAGTATAGGCTTAGAGACTTAACTATGGATATGATGATGACGTCACCATAATAAAAATATGGAAATTGTTAGGATTAGAACAGTTATTTGAAGCTCAAGCAACTCCCTTAAGGTGTATACATAATGGATACAATTGAAGTGCTAGGGAAACTATGAAAATATAATAAAGCCCAAAGAAAATTTGTGTAATGAAAATGACAAGGACTCTTTTTCTCTAGTGGCAAGCTCTCTTAAGGATATTGATGAGCAGGTTGAGCAATGTGAATGATGAATAAGGATGATTGGTAAGGGTCATAGTGATGACCTATATAATTAAAAGTGTCAAGTTATGAAGATATGAACGGTAAAACTCATAATTGGCAAGGAATAGAATAGAAAAATATTTAAATGTTCAAAGTATAACAATTGTCTACTTTTTGGAAATGGACTATGTGATTGGTTGAGTCTTAGAGACGAATGAACAAACACCTAGCATAAAAAGTAGGAAGCTTGTATTCCAATCACTGGTTGTGTATGGGATTAGATGAGCTAATTCTTCTTAAGGTGAACAATCATAATTATTAGGTGATGGGTAAATCACTAAGGTTTAACCATTCCTTCATGTATGTGGATTAAGCAAGACAAAAACATAAATAAAATTACCTAAAATTTACATGTTATTGCATATAACAATCCTCGAATGAATAAACAAAAATTATGTAAAGTGACATAAGAACCTTGGGTAATGATCAAAAGATATACAAGTTTGAGAAATTAAATTTTGATATTGATGATGTAAGGCATGCTAATAAAGATAGTAATAGCCTAATGTTGAATTTCATCCAAATTCCTCTACATGGGAAATAATACATGCTTAAAGATTACATAACTAGATATTGTGGCTCTAGATGATGGGGTTTATGCGAAAATCAACAGTATATTCAAACAAGGAAAATATATGAAAACTTTAGCACAATGATAGTGTGACTATACATACCCCATAAATCATCAACCTTCCTAAGAGAAGAGGAAACCATAATCGGGAAACAATTGGTATTTGGATGATCACCTAGCACTCATATTACTAATGATCCTTTGTAGAGTTAGTTTGGGATGACAAACTTAACCAAGTATATCTATGTGTTGGGTTGATGTTTGATGATAATTCTTGCATTAGATCTGATAGTTGGTATTCCTTGTATATATAAGCATGCAAGCTAGTGTCTTGATTTTGTTGTTGAATCATAAAATGAATGTCCATGGTGTTTTATTTCTTTGTATGTGTTATGTGTTGGGATAATTATTATTTTCATGATGTTATGCTATCTTAAGAACCTTGTAGTAATTACATATGAAGTTATGTTATGCTAACATGTGATTCCATTTAATTATGTTGATGAAAGGCTATGCCTTTGAGAAAGATATGTTGAGGTTATAATATTATGAGAGTATGTCATGATGTGGTAGTATGTGGTATGTACATGCAGTTTTATGATGAGTTGTTTAATGATGGCATGCATGGGCATGTGGTGTCTTACTATTCAAGATGTCATGATGGCAATGATGTTGAGTTCTCATGATAACATGCAAGAATTAGCATGTGGATTATTTTCTATGAGATGATGATATTATGATTATAACTAATGCAATGGTTACATGTTGTGAGATGGTGATTAATAGGAAATCCACCAGTGGGCCGTAAGGGTCGGTTTATTTGATGATCTCGGGGGAGCCCATACCTACGAAGGAGAATATATACAAGTAACACCTTATGGTTTGGGGACAAATTCAATCGACCAACCTATGTCAGTGGTTCATTTCCTAGTGGGACCATATTGAGAAGGTTGTGGTTCTTTATATAGGGTTGTGATGTTGAAGTCCAAGAGAAGGGTCAAGGATTATTACTCATCGGGGGTGTTGTGGGATTGGACTTCGATGCCTAGGGTTGTACTTGGTAGTTGTGGAGGGAGTTTAGGTCAAACTTTCGAGATGTCTGGGGTACGTGAGAACCATATTGGATGCCTACTTGTACAGATAAGATCTGGAGCCTTGGGGATCCAGATAGACCGGTAGGCTTTAAGCCTAGTTCCAAAAGTTGGGAAGAAAAGCTAGAGAGTACTCACACTTCCTCAGTGTTGTGATGTGGAATTTTGAAGCTTGTGGTAGTCACTTGGGTGGCTTTATACTAGTTTAGCAGAGGATGTTGTGAATTATACGAGGGAAAAAAAACCTATAAGTAACATAAATAATGTTAACTTCAGGATGAAGTTCCTTGAAGGGGGGTGTAATGGCCCATGTTAATAAATAGTAATAAATAATAATAATAATAATAAATAATAATGATAATAATAATAATAAGGAAATAATAATAAGAATAATAAATAAATAAATAGACAAGTGGTTTAAAAATAAAAGAAAAGAAATAATAAAAGAAGTAAAAGATTAAAAACAAATAAATAAATAAATAATTACTTTATTATTTATTTAAAAGGGTAAAATAAGAAAAGATAAATTTATGGAAGACTAAATTAAGAAAAGTTAAGATAAGAAAAAGGAAATTGCATGGTGACAAGTGTAACTTGTCATGAAACTTCTTGCATGGATGGTAAGAATTCTATATATTGAAGGTGGAAAAGGAAGTGGGTGATCTTTTGTTGGTGCAATTGATGGAAAGGCTTAGAAGCTAGCATAGTTGGTTGATTGAGGTCTCAAGGGCTCTCGGTCACAATGACTGAGGGGTTGGTTGGGAGGAGATTCACCCCCCATACTTTTTTGTGACATGATGGATCAAAGCTTGGAGTGCAACAGTTGAAAATGTATAGATTTGTAAGTAATTCGATGTCTACAACTCTCAAGTAAGATTCTCACCATTCTTACGTCATGTAAATTGTGTGATCATAATCAATGTATTTCTACTTTCTTTGTTTAATGGTGGAAAATTGCTAGATTTGTTTATGTTTTTAATGGAATTAGAATTTGGACCATTACATTGAGAGTTCCACTATATGAATAGGCCTATCATTCCATCGTGCATCCACACACTTACACAAATGGATTTTAGCTCAATACTGGATTATTTGTTTATGCATGTTAAAATACAACAAAATGGAGATCAACATGATATGCATTTTATTAATATGATACATGTATAAATACATGATCTATGACCTTTGGATTCATCTTCTAAGATGTCTCTTGGACTCTCAATGATAGTTCCTATTCAGTTGTGACTTTTCATATTCCTTCTCAATTGAATAATACAAAATATCATAACCCTAACATATTAGGTTTCCAACATTTCCCCCTTAATCCGAAGGGGTGTATGTGAGTCCAAGTAGAGAGATGAAATTTGGAAGTGGACAACTGCTAATGGTTGAATGTGCTCTCTGAATCAGGTGGTTTTGGAATGACCATAATCCAAATGGATAGCAAAAGTTGATGTCTTGTACTAAAGGGTAGTTTAAGGAAGACCAAAAACCAAATGGCTAGTAGAAGTTGTAAGTCTTCTATTAAATGGTGGTTTAAGGAAGACCACAAAGCAAATCATGCCGATTGAATTTGGCTCTGACTTTAGATCACTTGTTCTTTCTCAATTGATATGACTTCGAAACTTGAAGCATGACTATCAATCACTAATATTATCCCCCCCTGTCAGATACAAGGTGAGAAGATGAAAATGTTTCCAATGCAAGATGTGTTAATACTTGAGAATGAATTATTTGGTATGAGAGATATATCTTCTTGGTTGTTGATGACCATTTCCAAGAAGTGATCCACCCATGGTGATTCTTTACTCTTGCAGCTTTCTTATGTTTGGAACATATATCTGAAGGATGATTATGCTTTTCACAATGCTCATAAAGATGAAGATCAAAACATTGATCCTCCATGTGGCCAACTTGATGACAATGTTGGAATTTAGGACTATGATCTTGAATTAGAGTAGTTGAAGATGAATTTTCTTGAAGGAATCCAATACTCTAGAACTAGATTGGTTTGGAATAATCTGGAATGTGAGAGGTCACTTCCATTATGTATCCAAAACCTATTATGTGCTTGTTGTTGATAATTTCTTCCCAAGGTCTAATGATGGGATTGGAAAGTGCAAGAGGAACTTTTTAATGATAAACTTTATCTTCATTTGAAATTATGTGAGTCCAAGCAGAGAGCTAAAATTTGGAAGCGGACAACTATCAATGGATGAATGTGCTCTCTAAATTTGGTGGTTTTGGAATGACCACAAACCAAATGGATAGCAGAAGATGATGTCGTATATTAAACGGTGGTTTAAGGAAGACCAAAAACTAAATGGATAGTAGAATTTGTAAGTCTTCTATTAAATGGTGGTTTAAGGAATGCCACCAAATCATGTTGGTGGAATATGGCTCTAACTTTGGCTCGCTTGTTCTTGCTCGATTGATAGGAATTTGAAACTTGAAGCTTGGTTATCAATCATTGATATTATCCCACCATGTCAGGTACAAGGTGAGAAGATGAAAGTATTTCCACTGCAAGATGTGTCAATACTTGAGAATGAATTCTTTGGTATGACCGATATATATTCTTGGTTGTTGATGACCATTACCAAGAAGTGATTCACCCATAGTGATTCTTTACTCTTGCAGGTTTCTTACGTTTGGAACATCTATCTGAAATATGATTATGATTTCCACAATGCTCAAAAGGATGAAGATCAAAAGACCGATCCTCCATGTGGAAAACGTGTTAACAATGTTAGAATTTAGGAATCTGATCTGGAACTAGAGTAGGTGAAGATGAATTTTCTTGAAGGAATCTAGCACTCTGGAACTAGATTGGTTTGGAATAATCTAGAATGTGAGAGGTCACTTCCATTATGTATCCAAGACCTATTATGTGCTTGTTGTTGATGATTTCTTCTCAAGGTTTGATGATGGGATTGGAAAGTGCAAGAGGAACTTGTTTATGACAAACTTTATCTTCATTTGAATTGTCTTCCGAAGTGGCATCACTAATTTGATCATGTGTTGGTTGCTAATAGGAATCATCAAATTCAAAAAGATAATTGTTTTGAATAAGGAATAGTTCAGAATTTTGATTGTATTTCATCTTATTGGAGTTGTGATTCAAGATGGAGAAATTTGAGTTTGTCTTGCAAATATTGTAAATAGGTTAGAATATTAGTGAGAGTTGCTTTGTCAATTATGACTGTATTGTCGATAGTAGAGAGTATCAGAGTATTCAGTAACTCTAATAATTCATCAATTTGATCCATTTAAAGACTGAATTAGACAGAACAATTGAAGATTTAACAATTAGACTGAACAATTGAAACTCAAAAAATGGAGGGTGTCATCTTCTACCGAAAATGCACCCGTTTACAATGTAATTCAACTTAATTTCAAAAAAATACAAGTAAACTTACAAAAAGTTTACTTGCAAGTATACCATTGTTAAGATATGAAAGATGAAGAGGGTGCAACCAAGGAGTTTGTTGTCTACTTCATTATTATCTACCATGTTGCGTGATCATCTACGTATTTTGGAAATGAACCGGAATATATTACCACTTTAGAGCAAGAAAGAGACGTGGAGGAAACTATGCAAGAAGCTACCATTCAAATGTGTACACAAAAGGAAACTATGATGAATACCCAACTTATGTCACTTGCTCAAGTTGGTCAACAGATGTACCATGTATGCCTTTACAAATGGAGGGAGACCACCAGCCACAACCTTTCCATTCCTTCAGGATACATTCCCAATTGTAAGGAAACATATTTCAAGGAAAATTCAAGCAAGAATGAAACATATTCCAATGAATTGAACAGTGTTGCTAGACTGATATTGCAACTGGGAAATCAATGCTCTTCCTTACTGTTATGTATGTGTTATATTATTTTCACGATTAGTAGTGTCACATATTTAGGTGGTTTTTCGACACATGGTTTTTGCCGATGGTTTTCTATTTCCAGTTAAGGAATTAGGGTTGTGGACTAATCCAACTCATTGGGTTAGGGTTTTTGATGCCGCTGGATCCTATATGTATATTGTATTGTAAACAATGTAACACACATGAATGAATATATAATATGTTGGTTTCCCTGGTTTAGGTTTCCATGAAAAAAATATCTGTGAAATGTTTGTATTTGTCATTGTATCTTTTATGTTCTTTTATTGAATATTTGTTTGCAGTAGATATTGTACAAGGTTAAAATCTACACTTACAACACCCATACAATATTTTTCCTGAAAAAATTTCAGTGAGATGTCAACAATAGATCACTAGTGTCATATATATCAAGGAAATAGATCAATCGTGTGGCATATATCAAGGTGAATAAACAAAAACTATGATCAAGAAACTAGTGCAGTCGTGAAACCAACCATGATAATAAAGAAACCAATGCAGTCATGTAATAATGTTGAAAATGGAAACTAGGACAACAGTCCAATGACCACAACCATCGATTTGTTCTTGTCCTTGATAGAATGGTCCCAAAATTCACTAACGGTCTAAGAACTAGAACTACTCGAAAATAATATTTGGTCACTTGGATTCATAGTGTAATTTCTACTGAGAAGTGATAATAATGCAGTCCCTAATTAACATTATGAATGCATCAAGCTATCACACCACTTTGATGACAAATTATTTAACTCTTCCATATCTATGGAGCAACCAGTCACATGGGAATTATACAATCAAGGATTGGATTCAACCCAAGCCATTTCTCTAGGCCTTCCAGGTATGCCACAATGTCTACTATTGTGTAGGGACAGGGTATTCCCTTATAGAGAAGGAAGAAAACACAAAAGGCAGAATACTTGTTTTCAAAGTCAATGATGACATACACATATTGAAGATGGCTTAAGGAAATGAATGGGTGTGTGTACAATATGTGTGCATTTGATGGAAAATTGGTGGCTAGTGTCAATGAATTTACACAAATCTATACATGGGAAATCGACAACCTACATGACCACTTACACCTTCATTGTGAACGATGTGGTTGTAAACTCAACATTTAAGTGGAGTCAAAAGGAAAATATTTTATCATCTCTAATCTCTTCAAATTCATCACTTTACTAAAATACAATGAAGAGTTACAATATGAACGACTGATAGAGAGCATCATGACTTCAACATGAGGTGGATGGAAACCACAACAAGTGTGGAGGAACACACATATGTGGGATCGGAGTTCAAATCCTTGCCATTATTCATTTATGAGAGAAGAATGGAAGAAAGATATACAGACCTATGGGGGGAATGTTGGAGGTGTCGAGGATTTACCACCAGAGGGACATCGTCAACCACTTCGTAAGAGGATCTCATACCCTTTCAGATTTCGATAGTCATTCCATTCACTGTATTTGAAACACCTACTAGTTTGATTGGAGTAGTGATTTATCTCTATGAGAAAACATTTAAAATGATCTTGGATCTATAGAAATACTTGGAAAGTCATAAACCTACCATCACCTCTTAAGGTGAGATTAGCCATCATTAATGATGGCCCATAAGGGAAAATGAAGGGTTTGAAGTCGCTATAAACTTCATCGAAAGTAAATTCATTAAACATTGTTTGAATCTCAATCCTAAGTAGAGGGAAATATGATTACATTGCACACATTACTAAAATATTCAAATGCATCATACAATTGGTAGCCTCATCCATGCCGACGTGAACCGATCTTCTCTTTTCACAGACTAAGAGGTTGGAAGGTGGCACACAAGGATTCCTTTCAGCTGAGCACCTACATAGATCAACGATATTCTCTTGCAGACCAATCGATGGCTAGGCCATGGTTCCCATAATCTTAACGAGAATTACCAAAACACTCATCCGACTACTAATCGAAATGCCATGAGAAAGAAATTAATGCCCAATTTATTGATAAAGAATGCCAACGGTCTTCCACGAATTGACACAACAGATTTGGGTTTCCTGTAATACCCCTAGGTTCAACCCCAATTGTAAATGTGCATATGCTCTATAGGCTAGTGAGCCAGAAATATTTTTCACTAGAGTTCCTTTGTATATAAGTTTTGAGGCCAGAATGCATGTGTGATTTAGGCCAGGGAGCATATGATTTGAAAGGCCAATGAGCCTAGCAAATGTAATATGTAATCACACTCGATTACATTAATAAAATGCATCATTAATTTAGACTAAGTTAGACGAAAGAGTATGGGGGCCTAGGAATCCACGAGAGGGAAAGGGGGCTAGGGGCTTGGGAAAAGAGGTTGAGTCAAGGGGGCTTAAGCCAATGAATAAAATAATAATATTCCTAAGTCCCAATTCTTGTGATATGTTTTTATCCTAAGTTCATAAGTCAAGGGAATGAATTACCAAGTGGGGGACAAGTTAGTTCCTTGAGTACCAAGTCTCAAAAAGGGCACATGCATATACAATGTGGGGATGAATTTACGAATACTGGGAAGTCATGGTGAAATTGGGTAAAAATCCCCAATTTCTAAGTGAAGTTGAAGGGAATTCATGCCCATAAATGTCGACCAGTCGCACACAGAGGTAATTGGATATTGCAGAAGTCAAATTGACATATAAAAGGATAAAATTGGTCGCAACAAGATTAATTGCAAAGTTTCATGGTGGCTCAGGAATTTTTTTTTAAATTATGCATTTTTAGAAAAAAAAAAATAGAAGTTTTTGAATTTTCAGAAAATTTGGGTAATTTTTCGTACCATGACATCAGCATGACGTGGACGCCATGTGGCGGTGATGTGGCATTGATGATGAGGACTACTACATTGGTAGGTCCATGGTGGCAGGTGTTGGATTTACTTCACACACACCTAGTATTTTTTTTTCCTAAGGTTTTCCTTGTTTATTATTCATTATCTAGTCTCTTATATTTTAGGAATAATATTCCTCTAGGGAGAATATTCTCTTTAGTTTTCACTTCAGTTTGAATAGTTGAGTGGAGTCTAGATGTTGCATATGATTTGTCACCATGCAACATTGGGATCATCACCAGTTAGTGCGCATTAGCCTTGGTATCATCACCAGACTAGCGCATTACCCTTGATTCCCTAATCTCCTCCTCACTTCACTATGTTTCAGTCAGTTAACTAAAGACTAGTAGACTAGTTAACTCAGCTAGGTGGCAGTTCACTCCCGTAACTACCTGAGAGACTAGACTAAGTGGTAGTTTACTGATCCGAAAAGATATTTTAAGACAATGGTTGAGTTATTAATTGCATGTGTTAATTAACCATTTATGAAGTTGAATGAAAGAGGAAGGATTTAATGAAAAATCATAGCATCCATAAGAAAATATACAGATCTGAACTAAATCAATAAGAACAACAAACCATAACAAAATAAGTGATAACAGAGTTCGGCACAAAATTGTCTACGTCTCCGGGCCTTTGTCTCGGTGGGAGAGGCTTCTTTATTAATTCTTCAATGCTTTCAAAGTACAGAAAAAGTACATCAAATGGATCTCATACTGGTCTCACTGTGATCTGCTCGACCTCAGAAATCCAACACAGCTGACGGCACTGAAAAAGAATGAGTGTAGCTCCCGGAAATGGCCTCCAAAGCTTGGCTAGTTCACTAGCCTCTTTGCATAAAACTCACTATTCTGCAATATTTAGCATAATTTGACCTATCGCAGCACTGGTAAAAACTTTTGGTTTAAAAAGTAGTGGTTGTGGGATCAAATCCCAACAAACCCACTCTTTGTGTCATTAAATGTCACCAATTGCATAAAATATGGCAAAATATATGGTTTCAACCACCCACTTTTATGAGGATTCGAATCTCTTACTTTTTAAATGGGTAATAAAATATAAATAAATAAAAACCATTTTTCATATGGCATTATTTGATGAGATAAATGATTTTTATAAGGGATACTACTAAACCATATAATATATGGCTTGTACTATTTAATGTGAAATGGCATTAAATGTGGCATAATCCTAGCATGAGATAATATAGTTTTATAACCATATGGTTAACAAACATCGCAATATATGGTCAGAACACTTAATGGTTCGTCGGGGTCGCAGGGTTGACTCCCATCTACCGGCCCCTTTGTTTTAACCATATCACAATAAATACCGATACACATTAACAAGTGGCGATGTGCATTTGTGGCTAGTGAGTGTTGTGAAAGTCGTTGGTGCTAGAATAGGTCTGGGTTTCGATTCTCATGGAGGATAAATAAAACCAAAGTTTTGAACTAGTCCTTATTGGCCTAATCCAAGGTGCTACGTGGCACTATCTGATTGGACCGCACAGTCAGGTCACCAGTACAACCACCTGCCAACACATCAGTCCAGTCACCAGCTCTTGCCACGTGTATTTATTGTGATATGGCTAAAACAAAAGGGTCAGTAGACGAGAGTCAACCCTATGACCCCAACCAACCATTAAGTGTTCTGACCATATATTGCAATGTTTGTTAACCATATGGTTATAAAACCATATTATCTCGTGCTAGGATTATGCCATGTTTAATGCCATTTCACATTAAATAGTATGAGCCATAAATTATATGGTTTAGTACTATCCCTTATAAAAAAGCACGTATCTCATCAAATAATGCCATATGGAAAATGGTTTTTATTTATTTATATTTTATTACCCATTTAATAAGAGGATCCGCCTCAGACTCCTCCTTCACCTCCATCATCACCTCCTTCTCCTCCTTCTTCAAGTTCAAGTTTTAAATCTAATGCAAAAAAACATGTTCATAAACATAAGAATGAAATGTCATTATTAAAACTTGATGTTAAATTTGGGGGAGGCTTCTTTATTAATTCTTCAATGCTTTCAAAGTACAGAAAAGGTACATCAAATGGATCTCATACTGGTCTCACTATGATCTACTCGACCTCAGAAATCCAACACAACTGACGGCACTGAAAAAGACTGAGTGTAGCTCCCGAAAATGGCCTCCAAAGCTTGACTAGTTTGTTGACCTCTCTACATAAAACTCACTATTCTGCAATATTTATTATAATTCGACCTGTCGCAGCACTGGTAAAAACTCTTTCTTTAAAAAGTAGTGGTTGTGGGATCAAATCCCAACAAACCCACTCTTTGTGGCATTAACTCTCACCAATTGCATAAAATATGGCAAAATATATGGTTTCAACTACCCACTTTTATGAGGATTCGAATCTCTTACTTTTTAAATGGGTAATAAAAGATAAATAAATAAAAACCATTTTCCATATGGCATTATTTGATGAGATATGTGATTTTTATAAGGGATAGTACTAAACCATATAATATATGGCTCATACTATTTAATGTGAAATAGCATTAAACGTGGCATAATCCTAGCACGAGATAATATGGTTTTATAACAAACATCGCAATATATGGTCAGAACACTTAATGGTTGGTCGGGGTCGCAGGGTTGACTCCCGTCTACCGGCCCCTTTGTTTTAACCATAGCACAATAAATATCGATACACATTAACAAGTGGCGATGTGCATTTGTGGCTATTGAGTGTTGTGAAAGTCGTTGGTGCTAGAATAAGTCTAGGTTTCGATTCTCATGGAGGATAAATAAAACCAAATTTTTGAACTATTCCTTATTGGCCTAATCTAGGGTGCCACATGGCACCATTGGATTGGGCAACGTGGCACTATCCGATTGGACTGCACAGTCAAGTCACCAGTACAGCCACCTGCCAACACATCAGTCCAGTCACCAGCTCCTGCCATGTGTCTTCCTATCCCTCCTACCACGTGTCATCTTATACCACTACCACGTGTCACCTTCACAGGCTGCCACGTCACTCTTTGACTAGTTGACTTTTTAGCTGTTTGGGAAAACGATCAGAGTGTGATAACTCTCGCATACATCATCTGTTTGAGAAAGTAAATATATGGTTGGAATCAACACGATGAACCAGTTGCAATGGAATTGGTTTCGTCTGATTCTGAGAACTTTCATTTTTGAGCCTTTTCTGGACCTGGAAGCCTCCTGGATCCGATTCTGGATCATTTTCTCCCGTAACTGCTGGTGTGTGTCCAAATCACTCTAGAACACCACTATGGCGCATTGGATTCTCCTCCAGTGCGCATTGTTTGAGTTATACAAAGTATATCATGTGTAAATTATTGATTATTCATTACAGTTAATGAGCATTCTTCTATTCTTTCTCTCTTGCTTCTTCTTTCTCAATTTCTCTTTGAAAATGTGTGTGGTATTTTCTAGCTAGATCTATTATGTGCAGGTTCAACACATTTACAACAAGTGAATTGTGGCAGTTGGTGGTACAGTGGTAGGGTCTGCAGTGTGAATGGTGGGTCTCGCAGGTGATGTGGGGACCACATGAGCACGGTGGTATAGCCAATACCATAAACCATTTTCACATGGGAAGTTAAGTGGTTTTTCCAAGGACCTTCTACGATACGACACCATTAAAATCATGCCATGTAGCAAGCAGTTTTGGAATGTCTCACCCGAGGGGGTGTGTTAACCCTCATGTACTTTTGGAATATGACATGGCCTCTCCATGTTCGATCTCACCTAATATCCACTATTGGATCATTGAGGAATGCAAGTTTGTGTGACAATACAAAGGTGCAGGATGGGACCCGCCCATTCTATGTTTCTAATGAAGGGGTGCCACATGGAAGTTTGACAATCAAGGTGGGACCCATATTCCATTTGATGTCAGAGGTGTGTAAGTTGGGTAGGTGGGGCCCATAAAATATTAATATTTTATTTATTTTTAAGGCCAACGTAAAGGGAAAGAATTTGATGAAGGATAATGGGTTAGGTCTAGGAGGGTGACATGGCATCACCTCAAGGTGACATGTGCACCCATAATGCCACTTCAATAGTCAAATAGGCAAAATTGTCTGAATCTCGGTCTTAGGTCAAAATCGTATTTTGTGCATAAATAGAGAATATTAAGTCATATTTAGATGAAACTTCTAGGTTTTGTTCGCAGTAAGAAGGACTACAGAAATTCTAGAGAGGGCCACTAGCCAATTATGCTATAATTTTCCATAAAATGCAAATTACCTATTTTTTAATATAAGGGTCAAGCTTAGTGGCAGGAGCACAGTTACTTTTGAAACTTATACATAGTGTTAGAAAAGCAGATATGAAAATATTGTGTGAAGGGATCGGTCGGATTCTAAGTATTTTGGAGTGGAGGTTCCAAAATAGGGGAAAATCCACTATTTTGGGCCACTTTTGGGGGATTTTTTAGATTTTCAGAGGAAAAGAGTCCCCAGATGGAAAATATGAAAAATTTTATCTACTCAACATTTTGTATACTCATTAAGAAAGACAACTTTGGTTTAGTGAAGTTTTCCCATAAGTGCACAGTTTAGGAGATAACCAATTTGACTAAAAATTCAAGTCTGGAAAAAGGGGTGAAAAACGACAAAGTTGTTATTTCCAGATTGTTGCAGTTTTTTACTAAAGCATCAGATTGACAATCCAAGATTTGTTATGAATTCCTTGTCATATTTTTTATCTATATCTCATACAAATGTTTCTCCAATTCCTAACATATTTACTTCTACAAGTGGCAGAAGTTGGTGTCTGGGATTAATTGCACTAGAATGAAAAGTGTACAAAAGGGGTAAATTAGCAATATTCAGATGACTATAAATTGTTGTTCATAACTCATAATTGAGAAAGGAGATAGTCATTGGAAAGGTATTGGATAGAGGAATCCAAATGTTCACCCAGAAATGTGAATGGAGAGGTAAAATTCACAAGCAATCGGAAAGAAGAATTCTGGTGCACTTAAAAGGCTTAATTGTGCATAATTTTATAGAATTGTTGAATTATTTAGTCTAAAAAATCCAATTGCATGAACATTTTGTAGAATTAAGGGGCACAAATAGAATAGATCAAGATGAATAGAGAGACCATAAACATGGAAGATGCACATAGAACTTACAACCATGAAGATGAAGTCAATGGATGGTATGTCAACATGGGTAATGAAGGGACATAATCAAATGGGCATCGAGAAGGAAAGGAGGAGACCATAAATTTGGTAGAGACTGTAAATATTATGTAAAGAGATGTGTTGAAATATAAAGTTGATAATGAGAGGCTTATGAAAGCTTGGGAGCAACAGAATGGATTCAATATCAAGTTGTTGCAGAGCTTGGATAGGATAGAGAAGAAGGTGGATAAGGAGAAAAATTCAAGCAAGTCAGAGGATCACAGATCTCATCTCAAAAAGTAAGAATCTACAACTATTGGTATACATCATCATAACTCACCAAGACACTCTATTAGAATACTAGAAATTAGTTCAAGTTTATCTCCTGTCAGAAAGCATAGGAAGAGTTTTGGGGTAGATGAATTACAAGGGGAGATGAGGAAGATCAAACCTCCTACCTTTGATGGTGAGCACATGAAAGATGAGGATGTAGAGGATTGACTATTGGGAATGAGAAAGTATTTCTAATTGCATAATTATTCCTCACAAGAAAAAGGTAGAATTCTAAGTTACCAGTTGAAGGGAAAAGCATCAATATGGTGGGACCAAATCCTGCAAGTAAAGCACATTGATTAGAAGAAGATCACTTGGAGGAAATGTTATCATGCAATTTGTACTTTCCCAAAGCCAAAAGGCAAGTGAATACTAAATTGGCGTAAAAAGGAGGATGTTCTATCAATGTCACCTTAATGAGACACCTCTTTCTATTTAGGATTGATACCCCATGGGAGATGTCCCCAACGAACTGGGGGTTGGACAAGGCTAAGGAAAAAGTATCAAGAAAGTCCCACCCCTCTCATAGGTCACTCTAATCAAAATTTTCAAGGGTTTTAAAGAGATGAAGCAAAGTAATATTTAATTGTACCTGCCCAGAACAAGACAACAAGAAAAATACTATATGCAAGTACCATATGATGTTATTGTTTCATAAAACCATAGACTTTTGATAAAAAGAACAAGCTAATATAAAAGTTGAAGCAAC
>JASDQU011403525.1:44155-71392 GCA_032191745.1 Picea mariana
ATCTAAAACCCTAGAAGGAAAAAATTCTAGGAAGTAGGTAACCCTAGGCCCTAACAATTTCCTACTTCTTTAGATCAAACTTGAAATAAATGTATGAAGCTTAATGAAGAAATGATACTAGAGTGATACAAAGGTAGGGCTCTAGTGTATCCTTCAAGGGAGGTGTTCTCTAGCAAAATCAAGTAGGTGAAGTGTTGTAAAGAAAAGGATAATAACATGTGCTTTTCTCCTAGGGTTTCACACTAGCAATTTCATAATCTTAGAAATGAACAAGTAAATGCAACATAACCATTCAAAATAAAGAATGATTTCATATTTCTTACTTACTTCATCAAAAATAATCTAGCCACAAACCCTATTTGAATACTTTCCACCATGAAAATGCAAAAATACACCAAAAGAAGCCTCCTCCAAGAGTTGTGCACCACTTAATTTCAGCCAATAAGCCTTAAAAGAGGTTTAATTTCAGACCTCACACTTGTGTGAGTGAAATATGATGAAAAATACAAGAGATTTTTCTCTTATTTATACAATGATAATGACCTTTAATTACAAATTAGGTCAGAAAAGGCTGACATGGCCAAATTACATCAAAAATCCAATTTTTACATAAATTTAAAGAATTAAACCCTAAAATGTGCAGTAGAGGTGACATCATGCCCTCCTAGGGTGATGTTGGGCCTCATAGGTGGGACATCGAGCTCCATGAGAAAAACTTTAGGCCTTCCAAGGCCTTCGGATGATGCCACACGTACCACTTGGCACACAATTGCCTCCATCGTGTCCATTTGACATTGGGTAACATCTAGGGTCACAAAGGTTATGTCATGGGACTCCCAAGTCCAACGTTTAGGGGGGAGAGAAAGACCCCCCCTAGGTCCATGCCTGCCAAAGTGTCTCTAATGAAACATTCTTCTTTTTCTCCGGTGCAAGCCTCTGGTGTCTCTTTGCCCCTGGTTGGGATCACAGCATCCATCTGGTGGGCTTTTAGCCCCATGTAGGTCCAAACTAATCATATCCCCATATGTGTCTGTCCAACAGGCATGGTCCTGCAGTAAAAAAGTATGCCCTCCATGGGCTCATAAGTCACAGAGATCATAGCAACCTCAATCATGTCTAATGATCAAATTACCCAAACATGTACATCAAACCCCCCTTTACCCAGACAAATGCTCAAAGACGTTATGCAGTTTAACAAGCCAGGTTTGGAGAGGGTCTAAGGATGTCCTATTGGGATAATCCTCCTCAAGTTTGGGTTGTTTCCCAGCTGAATACCAATATATATCATGTAGATGTATGAGATGGTGTAGGGAATGTTTGGGCAAGGGGTGCAGCGATAACAGGAAAATGTAGGTCTTGCATGTGGGTGCCTCTGTAGAAGGTGAGTTGCACCTTGTCATGGATGCCATTGTTTCCTAGCCCATGCAATGCCTTATATTATTTATCTTATTGATTTTTCTTTTCAAGAGAATAATTGGAGGACATTGTCCTGGCATGGTGACCAGTGGTGACAGTGTTACCCAGAAGCACTTTACGGAAATGAGAAGGTTGGCTCGTGATGAGACCCCCTTTCTCTTGGTTATGCCACCAAGAGACACTACCCTGGTTTGGTGACCAAATGGATGGTAGTGTCATACCGCTACATGCCCATGGACCTAATAAGTCATCTCATGATGAGACCTCCTATCCACCAACTAGACCTTGAGTTTTATTTTATTTTACGGGTACCCTTTTCTTGTTGAGAAGCCATTTATTTATTTCTCATGAATCCCTGGGTGAAGCATCCCAAGGTTTCATTTTGGATTTTAACTTTTTTCGGCTACTTTTACTCTCTGGGCCTTTATCCCCTTCTTCCCACAAGGCAAGGCACAACCCTTACTAGCTTGGCAAACCCAATTCCCGAACCAAAGTAGGGGAAAGCTGAGAGGGACAATGATGAAAAGTGGTAAGTATTGAAGGAATGGACGATGACCTTTCATAGACCCACCCAGTGGAAACTCATCCCTAAGGGAACCAACTTACTAGGGAATTTTGTCATCCCCCTCGGGTATGGACAAGTTAAAGAGCATAATTTCCAAGCAAACGTCATGAAACAAAAGAGAGTTTAGTGAACATATTAAAATGCTTCGAAAATTAGAGTGACACATACCATGATACTCGGACTCATTACCTCATGGAGAAAGACCCAATGCTACTTTAGAATCAGGCCGATGGGATGGATGTTGTTTTTGTTGATAGATAGGAGACACTAAAGAAAATATGGGCCCTCCAGGGCCAAGATCAAGTCATATGGATCTAGGTACTCCATGTATAGGACCTGTGGGCCTTGAGACATTATCTCCTTAGTTATCCCTAGAATAGGGGATAACATGAAGTTCAAAAAGTATTTTCAGAAGAAATACTTGTCCAAACATTATTATGATAGGAAGATGAAGGAATTATTTGAACTCAAGCTTGGAAGAGAACATTCTTGGAGTTGTTGAGGTATGTTGACTTCATCAAGGATGAACAAGTCAAGATTCAAAGGTTCTTGAGTGGGTTACCTTCAATATTCAGTGATAAGATTCAATATGATTATCTTAAGAAATTGGAGGGAGAAATAAGGAAATACAAATTCCTTTATGATCAACATAGAGGACAACCAAATTTCCAAAAGGCTTGGGAAGACAAGAAGAAAGGTAAGATGGATCAGAGGAAGAAAGGGCACAAGCCACCATTCTTCAGAAATAGTTCTCAGGGACGGCCAGCTCAAAATGAACTGAGAATGATAGAACCATCAGGGAAAAGGCCACAGTAGTAGCCTATTAATTGTTGGGGTTATGAAGGAGATCACATGTACAGATATTTCCCTCGCAAGAAGAGAAAGAGTGAATATTGTTCACAATGTATAGAAAGTTGATACAATTGAAGACATGGACATAAGAATGCCAAAGATTTATGCAGCTTTGGATAGTAAGTGTTATCACCATTAAATTTTTTGTGTGAAATCGAGATTTCAAGAGTTAGCGAAGTGATAAATTGGTTGGAAGACTGATAAATAAAGGGAGGGGCTAAATCTAGCAGGAGGAGGCTAAATCTGGCAGGAGCGCAGAGTTGATGGGACCTGATACGTCACAGATCGTGAGCGTTTCAGATTGACGGTCGAGGATCATTTCGAGGGAAGGAGTTACGCGGAGGATAATTCCAAAAGTGTGACGAAAACTAAACCATGGTTTTGGGTCAGGACCACGTGGTGCCACTGGGGGAATTTTGGGGCGAGAAGCGGGTTGCCCCAAACTACTTCCTCGCGCCCCCAAAATTGGAAAAGTATATAAAGAGAACTTGTTATTTATTTTATTGTTTTTCAAAATACTAGAACGTTTAAAAGTTGGTGCGACCACCGTCGTTCGACTGTAGCTCAACGGTTCACCAAATTCACTCCATTTCTACTCATTTCCGGGTATTTTTCATCGTCGCCATGGACCCTATCATAATGTCAGTGACAGAGAAAGACCATGTGTCAAGTGAAGAAGCCTTAATTTAGATGAATACAAAGTATCTAAGATCACGATAAAGTATGAAAACATCAGTGCTCCCAACAAAGTCAAATTCCACAGGAATACCAGTGATATGTTGTATTCTGATTACTTGGTTCTAGGCTTGAAGAATTCGAAGTTGTAATCCTATGCAATAAAATTGGAAGGTAATTTGAGGCAAGAAAAGGCATCTAGAAAAGCTTGGCAGACTCAGGTCAAAAGGTTAGAATCTGAAGGCCCTCAAGGGGTGAAATCCTCATTGGATGAAAAAGACAAGCTAATTCAAAGATTGAAGAAGAAACCAAAAATTTCTGCCACAGAGCATCCACAAATAATAGAATTGGTTTCTCTATAAAAGGAAAAGGAATCATTTTGACAAGAGGCATTGAACTACAAGGCTAGGGTATTACAGCTAGAACAAGAAAAGGTGAATTGGTCACAAAGACAGATAGAATTGTTGGACAAATTTGTAGGTGTACCTCTTGTTGCATAAGTTGGGCCAAACACTGAGGGACTTGTCCAAGCTATGTCACATGTTAGCCTGGAGGTAAGGGAAATTAAGGGGTTAAAAGGAGACATAGAGAAGTTGAAGCAGGAAATGAAAGCAAAGGATGAAAGAATGGCTCAATTCAAAAGGAGAATCAATCCTTACAGGAGAGGATAGACAAGATGAAAATAAGATTAAGAGGCAAAGGATTGTTGTAGGGATCCAAACACATCATATGGGATTCTATAGCTATCGAAGCTTCCAAGTTCAAAGTGTATTTAAAATTCATCAATGATAAAGACAGCATGGCCATCGCAGCCAGAAGCAGGTGCATTGTTGTGAATGAGACCTTAGCAAAGAAACCATCAGAGTGGGCCCAAAATTCCATAAACATGCTCAACTCCATACCTACAGCAAAACTTCAGACCATTGGGTTCAAAGATAGAACTACATTGATCATCTGGGCCAAGAGGGTTATTGCTAAACATAACCTATTGAAATCAGTCCAAACCAAGGCAACATAGATGGAGCAAAGTGTGCAAGAATTCAAGGATCTATCTGAATAATTGTTTATTAAAGGCCTCCCACCATTTTTGTATGGTAAAGGAAAATTATATGATCAGGAAGAATACAACGCTTGCCTCACTCAATGCAGAATGGATCACTCCAAGTTTGAAAACCTGGAGGAAAACTTGAAAGGAGCAACTCTTGTTGAACATTTGATTGCAAATTTTGAGATTTTGAATTAGTTCAAAATAGTGAAGATTGGACTACCAAACATGGCATATGCCTCCTACATTGACGTGGAGATCCTAATCAAAGAAATGATGGATTGTGATATCCCTTATGACTTGCAATGGAAGGAGATAGTACGGTTGGGTAAAACAAAGTGCATTTTTCTAGGGTCTAGTAAATGATGTACAAGTGTCATTGAAGATGGTAGATTAGAAAGAAGACCAAAATGGAACAAGTGCCAAAGGAAGGAGTTGAAGCGTTAAAGGAATCAACAGTTGGATCATAAAACGTTTTCCTTGTTAATCATTGTAATTGGTTCCCATACCAAAATTTACAAATTATAACTCGGAATTATCTCCTCATTTAGCCTTTATCCTCTGGATATTTCTACAAACATAACATTGTTTCCATTCACTTTCATAACTTTGACTCCATAGCCCTAAGTTTCCCTCCCCTTCCTTTCCAGCAAATTTATAAAAAAAAAAAACCAAAACAACAAAACCTAGCCATTGATTGTCAAAGAAACACCAAGTGACATGAGAGATCCCTCTCTGAGCTGATCAGGATAGTACCCAGATCTAAATTTGGTTTGTAGGTTACCTCTGTCATTTGTTTTTTTAGTCAAACAAATTTACAGAGTGTTAACATTATGGCATCATTGCAGGGGATCAAAAGTGAAATCTTCCCTGGGAAAAGAACAACTTAAAGCTTCAGATTTGATTCCTGATGGTGACAGTGAATCAAACACCTTATTGGCTTAGACGAAATTTACCCTGGAAACTCCATTACAAAGACACCAGTAGCACAAAGTAGTTTTATCTAGAAATATTGGCTCCCAAGAGAATTCACACCAGGAGAAACCTAGACCCAGAAGCAGTGATCCATGTGTCTGATCCTAAGAAGATTGTACACAAAAGAAAATAAAAGCCAATAAGCCTAGTTTTGTTTTTAGACAGATATCTATCCTTGCCTAAAGATGGAGTAAAAAGCATTGAAGACCTTGATTTTGATGTGAAATTTGAGCAAACTTTGTTCAGAACTAAATCTGAGTCTTAATTGAATGAGATCATCTTTGATAAGAAGAGGTTCCAAGATTTAATTTTAGTTGCCTCTACCAAACCTCTTGTGATTCATACTCAAAACCAACAACCACTTCAATTCCTTACAGCAGCCATGCCAGCTAGGTTTTCCCCTCTTGTTCTACCTGCTTAGTTACATGATTTGCCCCGGTAGTATAATCTTAGAATTAAGTTGTATGATGTTTAAGGCAATGTGTCAACCCAAAAACATCTATACTAGTTCAATGATTTTATAAACTTGGAAGAAGTAGATATTGAAGATGAAAAAATGAGGTTGTTTGCACAAAGTCTTGCAGGAGAAGTTAGAAAGTGGTTCAGAGCTCTCCCAGCAGCAAGTATCCTAAATTTTGGATCCCTTAAAACCAATTTTCTTGCAAAATAGGGTGACAAGAAAAACCCCCTTCAATTGTTAACCCAATATAACAACATGAGAAGGTTACCTGACGAAACAGTGTAGGAATTTTCATCCAGATTTATAAAGGTCTGTAATTCAATTCCTACTGAAGTAAAACCCCCTCCTATAGCTGCTCAACTTAGATATGTTGATTCATTTGAAAGTGATTTTGCTTTGTTGTTAAGGGAAATAAGATCTACTTCATTAGATGATATGATGACTGATGCAATAGAAGTTGAAGTAAATCTAATGGCTTCGAGAAAGATCAAATCTAACTCTGACAAGGACAGGAACAAGGTTTAAGATAAGGCATGGCCTTCAACCTCACAGTCATCAGAAGAGAGGTTTGAAATGATGATGAAAACCATGGAGAAGTTGATGGAAAGGATGTCTTTAGACAGTAAGACTAACACCAGAGAAAGGTTGATGTTCCACCCAAGAATCCAATGAGACCAGCAGTTCCACAAATCAGACAAAGAGAGCAGAGGAACCAGGGTGATCAAAAAATAAGACCTCCTTTTCAAAATAATTATGTAAATGAAAATTTTGAAGACAATATGCATTGTTGTGATGCTAATGAAACAGAGGTGTTTTTGACTAAATAAGAACATGACCATTTCATGGATGCGAATGAAATCTTCATGCAGGAGGATGATGAAAGGTTGTCAGTAGAAAAAGAAGATTACCAAACAGAAATGCAGAATGCCATCATGCAATTCCATAAACAGTTTAATCTTCAAAACAAAAAGGTGCCTGCAAATCCTCCAAAGGGAAATCCTACCAAATAATCTCAAAATAGCATACCTTCTTCAAGTCAGCCTAAAAAAGACTCTGTTGCAAAATATGTTGTGGAGAAAAGAAAGGAGAAGGAAGAGCCTCAGAAGAAAGTACCTGAAACAAGAAAGGAGATAGTCACCAAAGAGGTAGAGAAAACCTCATCTTCCTTTAATTTTGAAAGTGAGATGGCCAAGATTAAAATCTCCTTACCATTCAATGAGTTTATAAAGAACAATGAATATAGAAATCAGATCATCAAGATGCTCAAGATGGAAGAAACTTCCGATACTTTCAACATACAAGATGATTATCCTTCCATCTTGTTTGGCCCACGTGTAGAGGAGGGTAGAGATGTTGATGAGGTCCCTCCTTTCTATGTCAGTTTGAAGATCCATGATATGACTCTACACAATGCTATGTTGGATTCAAAAGCATCCCATAACCTGATGCCCAAGGTGGTCATGGACCAATTGGGCCTAGACATTACAAGGCCTTACAAAGATATTTTCTCCTTTGATTCAAGGAAGGTGAAGTGCATGGGCTTAATCAAATATCTGGTGGTATCTTTGTCTCAAATTCTAGCAAAGAATATGGTCATGGATGTAGTGGTTGTTGATATCTCTCCCAAGTTTGGCATGATGTTATCTAGGTCATGGGCTGCAAATTTGAAAGGGACTCTGCAAATGGATATGTCATACGCCACTATCCCTGTCTTTGGTCAAGATAGGAGATTGTACAGGGAAGTTTTTCTTAAATACATGGTCAGTAACAAAGCCCAATCAAACAACCATCCCATTTATTCTATGGAAACTGAGATTGGATCCTCTATTTTCTTTAATGATGTGAGTTTTGAAGAAAAGGCACTAGACACTGATATGACTCCCAAAGACAAATTTGATCAACAGATTGAGAAAATTTCAGAACAACAGGACAATGCATAGAGTGAGATGTGGAACATGAGATTTGATGGAGCTGTCAACAGAGAAGGAGCATGATCTGGTGTGTGGATTTAACCCCCTAGATTGGCCACAAAATTGTGTTCTTATGAACTTGCTTTTGATTGCACAAACAACATGGTTGAATATGAAGCATTGGTGTTGGGATTGAAGACTTTGAAAGAAATGGGTGATAGGAGGATAGTTTTTCATGGAGATTCTGAGTTGATCATAAATCAGGTGAAGGTAATATATCAAGCAAATCACCCCAAATTAAGAGCACATAGGAATATAGTGCTTGACCTTCTTGAAGAAATTTCAGAATATAGTCTCTCAGCAATTCCAAGGGGTTAGAATCAGATAGTTGATGCTCTAGCTACTTCAGCCTCAGTTTTAAAAATTCCAATATTTCCTAAGAGGGGATATGATATTGAGGTCAAGCACAGACCAACAGTGCCTGATAATATTAAGTAATGGCATTTTTTTGAAGATGATCAACAAATAGAAATTTTTCTCAAAATGGAGGATGGAATTGAAAATTTGAATATTGATGAAGAATATTGTGGTGAAGAAGAAGATGTAGTTGTGTTCACAAATGATGGCTATTTCAAGAATATGATTGTTGGCAAAGACATAATGCAGCTAAAAAATAACACCATCCCCAAAGGCCTAGCCCCATTGGAGAAATTCTTTGACAATAATGATGTGGCCAAGAGCCCTAAATTTATTGTAAATGATGGAGATGTTGAAGATTGCAACAGTGGGACTCAGGAAGATCCCAATATCATTAATTTGTCCAAGACACTTAGCCCAAAGGTCAAGCAAAGGTACATCAATTTAATGAAATAATTTCCTGGAGTTATGAAGATCTAAAAGTTTATGATACCAAGGTGATTCAACATGTGATTCTAATCAAAGAAGATCATAAACCTTTCAAACAGAAATTAAGAAGAATCAATCATTTGTTGTTGCCCTTTATTGAGAAAGAGATAAATAAGTTGTTTGAAGCCAATATCATAGTGTCTCTGAGGTTTTCTAAGTGGGTCAAAAATTTGGTGCATGTTAGAAAGAAGAGTGGAGAGATCAGATTATGTGTAGACTTCAGAAATCTGAACAGGGTGTCTCTTAAGGAAAACTACTCATTTCCTAAGATGGATCACATTCTACAGAAAGTGGTGGGTTCTCAAAAATTGTCAATGTTGGATGGTTTCTCTAGGTACAATCAAATCATGGTACACCCTGATGATTAGGAAAAGACGACATTTACAACACCATGGGGCACTTCCATGTATGCCAAGATGCCTTTTGGGCTCATGAATGCAAGAGAAACATTTCAAAGGGATATGGATATAGCTTTTGTTGATGATAAAGACAAATTTATTTTTATTTACTTAGATGATATCATTGTGTATTCAGTTTCTAATGAAGAGCATCTTAAGCATCTAAGAAGTGCCTTTCAAAAGTGTAGGAAGTTTTTCATTTCATTGAACCCCAAGAAGTCTGATTTCGCCATGGAATAGGGGAAGTTGCTTGGTCACATTATTTAAAAGGAGGGAATAAAGATAGATCCCAATAGATTTGAGGGAATTTTAAAAATTGGCACACCCAGAAGCAAAAAAGAAGTGCAATCTTTCCTAGGGAAAGTAAAATTTTTTAGAAAATCCATCCCTAACCTGGCTGAAATTATAAAACATATCACTAACATGCTCAAGAAAGGAAGTGAGATAAAGTGGACCCTTGAAGCCAGAAAATCCTTTGAATACATTAAAGTGGCCTTGACCAAGGCCCCAGTACTGGCCAGTCCTAATTTTGAAAAAGACTCTATATTGTTTTCTTTTGCCTCAGAGCACATCGTTATTGGTGTTCTATTACAGAAGGATGAGAAGAATTTTGAGAGGCCTATAGCATACTCTAGCAGGACATTGAGGGATTCCCCATTAAAGTATGATATCATGGAAAAGCAGGCATATGCACTGGTCAAGGCCCTAAAGGAGTTTAGAGTTTACATCTTGCATTGTCATACCACTGCCTATGTGCCCAGCAGTTCTGTGAAAGACATTTTAACTTAGCCTGATCCTGAGGGGAAAAGGGGCAAGTGGATAGTTGTGTTGTTGGAATATGATCTTGAGATCAAACTTCCAAAGTTGATCAAAGGGAAAGGACTTGCCAAGATGATGGCATAGACAAATTGTGAGATCTTGGGAATTAACTTCATTGTTTACTTGTCAGACTCGGACGAAGAAAAGGTTCGTCGGGTATCTCAAAAATTCCTTGACTCCCCAATATCGTATGCTGATATTATTTATGTATTGAGAAATTTGCAGGCTCCTCCTGAAATGAGTAAAACCAAGGCCAGGTTCTTAAAGTTGAAAACAACAAAGTTTTGTATTGTAAATCAATATCTATATTGGAAGGATTCGAGAGGAATCTTGTTGAGTTGTTTGCTGGAGGGAGAAGCAAAAAAGACCATCAGAGAGTTTCATAAAGGTGATTGTTGAGGGAACCACTATTGGAAAACAATTGTGCACAAGATATTGAGGTCTAGGTTCTATTGGCCTAGCATTTTTTTTTATGTCTACAAAGAAGTTTCAAGCTAACATGAATGCCAATTTTTTTATGGGAAGAGAAAATTGCAGCCTTTGCTCTTGAAACCCATCTCTGTTGAAGCACCTTTTAGACAATGGGGCCTTGATTTCATAGGAGAAATTCATCCATAGTCCTCAGCTCAGCACAAGTGGACACTGACAGCCACAGATTACTTCACCAAGTGGATTGTGGTAGTTCCCACCAAGAAAGCCACAGATATTGTTATCATTCAGTTTTTGGAGAACAATATCTTGTCTAGGTTTGGGTGTCCAATCAAAATCATTACAGAGAATGCAGCAGCATTTAAGTCCAAGAAGATGGAAAACTTTTGTAGTGATTACAATATAACTCTTGTCCATTCCACATCTTATTACCCTCAAGGTAATGGATTGGTTGAGTCATCCAATAAGAGCTTAGCCAGAATTATCAAGAAGCTGCTGCAAGATAACAAAAAGGCTTGGCATAAAAAGATGATCCATGCACTATGCTCTGACAGGATCACTACAAAAAGATCTATTGACACTTCACCCTTCCAGATTGTGTATGGCATAGAGGAAATTTTTCCTGTTGCATTAGGATTTCTAGTGATGAGGTTGCTACAAGAGCAGGATGTTGAAACAGATGCCACTCGAAGGAGAACAGATGAACAGATAAATGTCCAAAAAATAAGAGAAAAATCCTTCAACAACTCTTAGATGCACCAAGATAGGATTAAAAAGGATTTTGACAGGTAGACCAAGGAGGATGATTTCAAAGTGGGGGATTTGGTGTTGAGATGGGATGTCAGAAATGAAGACAAAGGAAAGCATGGGAAATTTGATCATCTATGGCTGGAACCTTTCAAGATTGTGGCGTACCATGGAAATAATGTTTATATTCTACAAGAACATAATGGATATATCATTGGAGGAGGACTTGTGAATGGCAGGTTTCTCAAACATTATATTGTTTAAAGGAACTATCACCCTTTCCATTCATTGTCTATAACCATTTTTCTTTTTCAGTTGAAGCAGTTGGAATCAAATCAACAAAAATTGAAGCTTGAAGTGAAGGCCCTAAGTTATGTTGAGTATAATTTGAGTTTTGTGAATAATGCGTTGATAAATTTAGTTGAAGTATTAAAATAAATCCCAATGGGTAGGCACTCGGTCTACCATTCTTTGCTACCTCGCTGGAAGGATAGCATCCCTATTTGGAGCCCATGTTATCACCATTAAATTTTTTGTGTGAAATCAAGATTTCAAGACTTAGCGAAGTGCTAAATTAGTTGGAAGTCTGATAAATAAAGGGAGGGGATAAATATAGCAGGAGGAGGCTAAATTTGGCAGGAGCGTGGATTTGATGGGACCCAATACGTCACAGATCGTGAGCACTCCAGATCGACGGTCAGGTATCATTTCGGGGGGAGGAGTTGTGCGGAGTATAATTCCTAAAAGAGGGTCGAAAACTAAACCATGGTTTTGGGTCGGGAGCACGTGGCACCATTGGGTGCATTTCAGGATGAGAAGCGGGTTGCCCCAAACCACTTCCTCGCACCCCCGAAATTGGAAAATTATATAAAGAGCACTTGTTATTTATTTTATTGTTTTTCAAAATAATGGAACATTTTAAAGTTGGTGCGACCACCCTCCTTCGACTATAGCTCAACGGTTCACCAAATTCACACCATTTCCGCTCATTTCCAGATATTTTTCATCGCCGCCATGGACCCTATAATAACGTCAGTGATAGAGAAAGACCCTATGTCAAATAAAGAAACCATAATTCAGATGAAGACAAAGTATCTGAGATCAAGATAAATTATGACAACATCAGTGCTCCAGACAAAGTCAAATTCCACAGGAATACCAGTGATATGTTGTATTATGATTACTTGGGTCTAAGCTTGAAGAATTTGAAGTTGTCATCCTATGCAATAAAATTGGAAAGTAAGTTGAGGCAAGAAAAGGCATCCAACAGAGCTTGGCAGACTTGGGTCAAGAGGCTAGAATCTGAAGGCCCTCAAGGGGTGAAATCCTCATTGGATGAAAAAGACAAGCTAATTCAAATCTTGAAGAAGAACTGAAAATGTCTGCCACGGAGCATCCACTAACAACAAAATTAGTTTCTCTATAACAAGAAAAGGAAGCATTTCAACAAGTGGCATTTAACTACAAGGATAGGGTGTTATAACTAGAACAAGAAAAGATGTATTGGTCACAAGGACAGATAGAACTGCTGAACAAAGTTGCAGTTGTACCTCCTGTTGTAGAAGTTGGGCCAAGCACTGAGGGACTTGTCCAGGCTATGTCACAAGTTAGCCTGAAGGTAGGGGAAATTAAGGGGTTAAAAGGATACATAGAGAAGTTGAAGAAGGAAATTAAAGCAAAGGATGCAAGAATGGCTCAATTTCAAAAGGAGAATCAAGCCTTGCAGGAGAGGATAGACAAGTTGAAAATAAGATTAAGAGGCAAAGGAATGTTGCAAGGAGCCAAACACATCATCTGGGATTCTATAGCTGCTAAAGTTGCCAAGTTCAGAGTGTATTCAAAGACAGCATGGCCATCATAGCCAGAAGAAGGTGCACTATTGTGAATGAGACCTTAGCAAAGAAACCATCAGAGTGGGCCCAAAATGCAATAAACATGCTCAACTCCATCTCTACTGCAGAACTTCAGACCATTAGGGTCAAGTATAGAACTACATTGATAATCTGGTCTAGAAGAGTTATTACTAAACAAAACCTACTGAAATCAGCCCAAACCAAGGCAACACAGATGGAGCAAAGTGTGTAAGAATTCAAGGATCTGTTTGAAGAATTGTTTATTAAAGGCCTCCCACCATTTTGGGATGGCAAAGGAAAATTATATGATCAGGAAGAATACAACGCTCACCTCACTCAATGCAGAATGGATCACTCCAAGTTTGAAAACCTGGAGGAAAACTTGAAAGGAGCAACCCTGGTTGAAC
Organism: Picea mariana; assembly: GCA_032191745.1. Classification (NCBI taxonomy): domain Eukaryota; kingdom Viridiplantae; phylum Streptophyta; class Pinopsida; order Pinales; family Pinaceae; genus Picea; species Picea mariana. The sequence goes on from JASDQU011403525.1 coordinate 57,613, forward strand.
ATTTGATTATAGATTTTGAGATTTTGAATCAGTTCAAAACAGTGAAGATTGGACTACCAATCATGGCATATGCCTCTTGCATTGACCTAGAGATCCTAATCAAAGAAATGATGGATTATGATATCCCTTCTGACTTGCGATGGAGGGAGATAGTACGGTTGGGTAAAACAAAGTGCATTTTTCCAGGGTCCAGTAAATGATGTACAGGTGTCACTGAAGATGGAAAATCAGATAGAAGACCAAAACGAAACAAGTGGAAAAGGAAGGAGTTGAAGCGTCAGAGGAATTGACAACTGGATCATAAAATGTTTTCATTGTTAATCATCGTAATCGGTTCCCATACTGAAACTGTCATTTGTAATTATTGTAATAATTTTTAGAAGTTGAAACGTTTCATTTCAGTTATTATAATCGGTTGCACACCGAAGGAACTCGAATTGTATAAGTATTAGAGGTTCCAAATGTATTAATGTTGGCAGAAGTGCAAGGGAACAATTTTATTTGTTCGAGACTCAATTGTAATTTTCTGAAGCTGAATTGAATACATATGCAGAAGTCTTTGAAGTTTCCATGAAAAGATTCTAATGGTGGTGATCTGAGTTTTGTCTCCTCTCTTTGTATGTATTTCATGTATTTTTGATTTCATTTTCATTGTCTTCTGTTTAAATTGGATAGTCAAAGGCCCAGAATTCATCTTGTGATGCTCTTAGCTGAGGCAATTTAAATTGTGTTAAGTTCTTCCTAACTAATTCAGAATTCATTTATTTAATACTCCGATGCAGTTATATGTTTTATTTTTCTTCCTACACTCTGCAAATTTAAAATTATAACTTAGAATTATCACCTCATTTAGCTTTTATCCTCTGGAGATTTCTACAAACAGGTCAGTTTTTCCATTCACTTTCAGAATTTTGACTCCATAGCCCTAAGTTTCCCTCCCCTTCCTTGCCAACAAATTTATTATAAATAAATAAAATAAATAAAACCTATCCATTGATTATCAAAGAAACACCAAGTGAAATGAGAGAGCCCTCTCTGAGTTGAGCAGGCTAGTACCCAGCTCTAAAGTTGGTTTGTAGGTTACCATTGTTGTTTGTTTTATCAGCCGAACAAATTTACAGAGTGCTAACAGTAAGAAAGATGAATTTTAGTCTCATATGATTGAAATAGAAGGTAATATAAATGATCAACCCATAATTATTTTAATTGATTCGGGAGCTAGCCATAGTTACATAGATCCTAATATTGTTGAGAGATTTAATTTTCAAAGAATCAAGAATGGGAAATATTTTCTAGTTTAGTTAGCTAGATGAGTTAAAATAAGAATCAATGAGTTGGTTAAGGATTATCCAATGGACATGAATGGATTAGGCACAAAGGTAGATTTGAATATCATACCTTTTGGATCATATGATTTCCTAATTGGTATGGATTGGTTGGATAAGTATCATGTGTCAACTAAGGATAAAGTGCCAAGTATTGAAAATCATCTAGTCTTGAAAGAATTTGAGGATGTATTTGGAGAGATATCGGGGTTTCCACCAAAAATAGATATAGATTTCTCCATCAATTTGATGCCTAGAGTTGCCCCAGTTTTCCAGACTCCTTATAGGATGAGTACACTAGAGATGAAGGAATTACAAATGCAGCTTGAAGAGATTTTGAAGAAGAGGTGTATACGCCCAAGTGTGTCACCTTGGGGTTCCCCAGGGTTATTTGTGAAGAAGAAGGATGGAACTTTAAGACTGTGCATTGATTTCAGGTAGTTGAACATGGTGACTGTGAAGAGAAAGTATCATTTTCCAAGGATAGATGATCTTTTTTATCAGCTGAAAGATGCAAAGATATTTTCCAAGATTGACCTCAGGTCAGGCTACCATCAGGTGAGGATAAGTATGGCCATTATGAGTTCACAGTGGTGTCATTTGGGTTGTCAAATGCACTAGCTGTCTGCATTTGTTTGATGACTCGAATTTTCAAGAATTACTTGGATAAGTTTGTCATTGTCTTCTTAGATGGCATACTTATCTACTCTAAGTTTGAAGAAGATCCTGAGCAGTACTTGAAGAGGGTGCTACAAGTATTGAGGGAGCATCATTTGTATGCAAAATTGAGCAAGAGTTAATTTTATCATAGGCATATTCATTATTTGGGCCATATCATTTCAGATGAAGGGATAGCAGTGTACCTTGAGAAGGATGGCCAACACCAAAGAATGTCTCAAAGGTGATAACATTCATGGGACTTGCAGGTTATTACAGAAGATTCAAAGAAGGCTTTTCACAAATTGCACATCCAAGCACTTCTTTTCAAAAGAAGGGTGTGAAGTTCGAGTGGACTTTTGAATGTGAACAAAGATTTCAACATTTGAAAAATGTATTGACAAGTGCACCAATATTGAAGATTGTTGATCCAAATGAAGATGTCATTGTGTGCAATGATGCTTGCAAGGAAGGGGATTAAGGATTCCTTACCCAAAATGGGCATGTGATATGCTATGAGTCAAGAAAGTTGAAAGAGCATGAGAGACATTATGCCACTCATGGTTTAGAATTAGCAACCATAGTTCATTCCTTGAATATTTGGAGGCATTATCTTATGGGAAATAGATTTGAGCTAAAGACAGACCTTAGTGGTCTGAAATAATTGTTTGGACAACCAACTTTGAACGCCAGACAAATTAGATGGTTTGAATTCCTCAGTGAGTATGACTTTGATATAAATTATGTCAAAGGCAAGGAGAACAAGGTGGTTGATGCACTCAGCAGAAGGGTGCATGAGATGCATGTAACAACCATTAGCATGTACAAATATGATTTGAAAGATAGAATTCCAGAAGCTACAAAATCATATCAGCAGTATGTGCAAACAAAAGAAATATTACAGCAAGGTAATTTTCAACAAAAAATTAAGGATTATGAGCTGAAAGAGAATGAAATCCTCATGTATAGGGGCAGAGTATGTGTTCCCAAATATCAAGAGCTGAAAAATATAGTGTTGAGAGAAATGCATAATGTGCCTTATGTTGGGCACCAGGTTACTAGAAAACAATTTCAGTTGTCAAAAACCAATATTTTTGGCCAGGCATGGAAAAATAGGTGGTTGATTATATAGCCAAATGTTTATAATGTCAGAAGTCCAAGGCTGAGCATCTACATCTAGCTAGTTTTCTACAACCATTGCTCATTCCTGAGTGGAAATGGGAAGTGGTGACAATTGATTTTATCACCAAACTACCCAGAACAGTGAAGTAGCATGATTCCATCATGGTGGTGGTGGATAAGCTAACTAAAGCTTCTCATTTTGTTCTAGTGAAATTAAATCACAAGGCATCTAACATTGTAGAGATTTACATGAGCGAAATTGCCAAGATACATACTATGCCTAGGGAAATTATTTCTAATAGAGATCCCAAATTTAGACCAAAATTTTGGAAGGGATTATTTAAAGGATTTGGGACAAATATGAATTTTAGCGCAATATATCACCCAGAATCAGATGGGAAAATAGAGAGGTTTGATCAAGTGATTGAAGATATGCTGAGAATTATGTCATGGACAAGCCACCAAATTGGGAAGACTATCTACATTTAGTGTAGTTTTCTTATAATAATGGGTATCATGCATCTTTAAAGATGAGTCCATTTGAAGAATTATATGGTAGAAGGTGCAACACATCGGTGAGTTGGGACAACCTAGCAGACAGAGCAGTAGTTGATCCAAAGTTGCTAAGAGAAATGGAATACCAGATGGTGAAAATAAAGTAGAATTTAAATGTTTCTCACGATAGGCAAAAAAATTATGTAGACAAAGGTAGAACGCACAGAGAATTTAAAGTGGGCGAGCATGTCTTCTTGAAAGTGAAAGCTAAGAAGAGTTCACTTAAATTGGGGGAGCTTCCCAAAACTGGCAACAAGATATTGTGGACCATTTAAGATCCTAGAAAAGATTGGTCATGTTGCATACATGCTTTCACTGCCTACATCCATGTGCATACATAATGTGTTTTATGTGTCCTTGCTTAAAAAGTATTTTCATGATGCTAATCATGTAATTGATTGGAATGTGGTTCAGGTGGAGCAAGAAGGCGACTTTCGAGTTCATATGGTGTGCATATTGGACAGGAAAGTCAAGTTGCTTTGGAATCGAGCAATAGAGTTGGTAAAGGTCCACCTATTATGGTCCTGAAGATGCAACATGGGAGCATGAGGATGCCATGTGGGAGGAGTACCCACATATTTTTGGAGTTGTTTGAAGAATTTTGTTTTACATGTGTATATAATTCACTGAGAACAATGCATAAATAAGGGGGAGGGGAATGTAAAACCCCTAGGATCAACCCCAATTTTAAATGTACATATGCTCTATAGGTTGGTGATCCAGGAATTTTTTAGGCCATAGTGCCTTTGTATATACGTTTTGAAGCCAAAGTGCCTTTGTATATAATTTTTTAGGCTAGAGTGCCTATGTGATTTAGGCCAAGGAGCCTATGAGTTAAAAGGCCAGAGAGCCTAGGAAATGTAACATGTAATCACAGTCGATTTTATTAATAATACATCACTATTGTAGACCAATTCAGATGAAATAGTATGGAGGGATAGGACTCCATGAGAGGGAAGGGGGGCTAGGGGCTTGGCAAAAAGGGCTGAGTTGAGGGGGCTTAATCCAAGGAATAAAATAATAGTATTCCTAAGTCCTAAGTATTGTGATATGTTTTTATCTTAAGTTCCTAAGTGAGGGGAACGAATTAACAAGGGGGGGACAAGTCAGTTCTTTGAGTGCCAAGTGTCAAAAAAGGGACATGCATATACAATGTGGGGAACTTAGTGTATTTTCCATCATTCTTTCACAATCATTCTCGCAAATCATTCACCTATTCCATATGTCATTTGTACCTTTTCTTGGATAGTGGAAGCTATGGAACTAACTATTACCCTGTAGTTCCTTGGTGGTTTGGGTTGAAGAAGCAGGTTTTCAGGCATGTGGAGTGCTCTCTTAGGTGAGAGAATTTTGGGGAATGATTTTCCTTAGGTGTTGGGTTAGTGGGTGTCAAGATCTTAGAGAATCTTTCCATTCTAAGTGCTACAGATCTCTGATACTTCCTGGTTGGTATATTGTTGAAGCTTTGGAAGGGAAGTGGGACAATCGAAGGACCATTAAACAGAGAAGGGGTATACTTCCTGGGGTGTACAGGTTGTGGGGAAGGAGAGGTTGTGAGATGGGAATTGTTGTTGGAGTTGTCACATGGGCCTCTCTTTATTGAGTTGTTGTCAGACCTTATTTTTGCTTAGGTAGCCTTTTCCTTAGGTGGAGTCATAGGCCCAACTCGGGGGTGACCTGTTGTTGAGAGTGTATGAACAACAGATTATATGACTAGGAGGAACGTCTGAGGTCTATATGTAGTTGGTGATTTACAACAAAAGATAAGTGTTATTTTATGTGTGTTTACATGTTGATTATTGAACGTTTATGTTAATTGTGTTTGTTTTAATTGTAAAGTGCATCGATGTGCATCTTATTATTAGTTTTGCATAATTGTTGCATACGTAGGGTGTGATAGTTAATTAATAGTATCAGAGGAGAAATTTTTGTGTGGCGTGGATTAGCCTGGATGGCTAGGGATGTTGCATTTCTTGAGGAATTTTAGGGTTTTTCTACACTGGAAAAATGAATCTCAATCCATAGGCATTGAACCCCTGAGACCGAAACCAACGCTCAACCACTCGAGCTATCGTGAAACTTATTAAACTATGTGATAAACATTGTATTTAAGTTAGATTTATTGTGATATGGGGCCAAATGTTTTACATACCACGCGCTAACCATAGTGCCATTCCATCTAATTTGAAAGGGGTCAAACCCATATCCATTTTGATACAAAACCATGCAATTACCATAAATAATGGCTAGGTCCACTGAATTGGGTCAAGGGATATGATAATTTAAATTCCATAATACATACCCATATCACATGAAAAAGGGTACGAATATATATTTAAGTATTAGATACCATATATCCTTTAAAAAGGGGATCAACCATATTTTAATATATATATGGTATTTGATATGATATAGCCATGAAAAGTGGGGACCATATTTTTTTTGGTTATTTTATGGGATATATATGGTTATTAATCATATCTTTGATGACTATTAAAAGGTGGATTAGCCATTTAAAGTGGATCCAAAACCCATTTGAATTGGATGAAATATTTTCTATCCCATTAAAGTTGGATCTTAAACCAATTTAGTTATGGACCTTTTGTTATTTAAGCAAGGGAATTTTTCCATTGTGGTGGTGCATTTTTGGAGAGAATTTTTATGTAAATGTAGAGATATTTCCTGCATAGAAGATTGGAGAAGTGGGTTTTAGCCAGAGCCTTGTTGGAGACAGAATTGTATGTGGGTTGGGAGCAAAATTTGGTGTAATTTCAAAATTTGACATCAATAATGAAGCGCTCACTCACTTTGGAAGCAGACCCAGAGATGTAGCCCAGGAGGGGTGAACTCTGTCAACAACCTTGTGTTTGTCTCTTCTTTTCTGCTATGTCATTTCTTCATTTTTCAATTCTTATTCATTCATTTTTCCACAATTTTTAATGTTTATGCATTTCACATTAAGATCTGAATACAATTAAAGTACAGAAAGTAACTTGCAAGTCAATTAGTAATACCTTCATTTTTGGATCAATACAACCAGACAAAGAAAGGATCGAGCTCAAAAACAACACAACAAGAAGCAGAACAAAGAAGTTATGCAGAAATAGACAGAGGCTCTCCTAAAAGGGAAGAAGGAAAGAAGATCCGAGAAGAAGATTATAGAGACACTAGACCACCTAGAAGATTTAGAATTCATAATAAACAACAACGAGAAATGGAAAGACCTCAAGAAGAAGAAGGATTCAAAAGAGCAACACCATTCAAAATATCTCCCACCCCCAGGTATCTAACTCTTTTTCTTGGTTTATGTTATTCATGCAATAACTTTGGGCACAACTTTGTGAATTGTAGAGCCAATATCAAGATCAGAAGCAACTATGAAGGCTACACAAGGAATTCTTATCCAAGAAGACCTCATGAAGCACAGAGAAAAAACTACAATAGATTTGAATCCTTGAGTAATTAAATATAATGCTACAAATGCAACAATTTTGGTCACATGGACAAATATTGCAGACTGACTATTCCTCCAAGGGAACCAAAAAAAAATATCAATATTCATAAGCAATAACCACAAAGGATATGGGTAAGGAAGCAATATCAGCTCAACAATGAAGAATGCATGCTTTCTCTACAATCCCAACACAAGAAATGTGGATGGTATGTTGACAGTGGTTTCTCAAAGCACATGAAAGGTGATAAGGACAGATTTCTAACTCTGAAAAAGGAAAGAGATGGATCATTTTCATTTGGAAATGACAACTCAGCCAGAATCATAGGAAATGGTACAATCAAGCTTGGAAGAAAGGATGCCAAGGAAGAAAATTGTACTATTGGTCGAAGACACGAAGCAAAATCTACTAAGTGTAAGTCAAATGTGTGATAAAGGACACAAATTTGTGTTTGACTCAAAGAAATGTGAGATAAGGAAAGCGGGATCAGACGAATTGGTGGCTACAGCTAAAAGAAATCCAATCAACATATATGTACTAAATGAAATTGGAAAGGAAATATGTTTCCTAAGAAAGGATGATGAAAGTTGGCTCTAGCACAAAAGAATGGGTCACATAAATTTTGATAATCTTGTCAAAATCAAATAAGTAAGAGAAATTCTCGAGATCTCGAAGCCAACAAACACTCTATGCAAGCATTGTCTACAAGGGAAACAAATCAGGACCAAATTCAAATCAAAGGAATACTCCACAACAAAACCACTAGAGATTGTACATAAAAATTTGTGTGTACCAACAAGAACAAAGGGATTGAATGGAGAACTATACTTTATGCTACTAGTTGATGACTACACAAGGATGACTACAGTTTGCTTTCTCAGGAAGAAGTCAGAGGCATTTGAACACTTCAAGGTATACAAGGAAATGGTTGAAACTAAAACTGAATAAAAAAATCAAGTGTTTGAGATCAGACAATGGAGGATAGTTTACATCAAAGGAATTCATAGATTTATGTGGAAATGTGAGATAAAGAGACAATTTTTAGCATTTAGGACACCTCAACAAAATTGAGTTGTCGAAAGGAATAACAAGACAATGCAAGAAATGGCCAGAACCATGTTGAAAGACGTCTTTTGGGTACAAGCAGTACATACAACAGTTCATATCCAGAATAGGGGAATGCTCAAAAATAACAGTGATAAGGCCCCCTACGAGCTTTGGAAAGGAAGACCAACAAATGTGAATCATTTCAGAGTGTTTGGAAGTAAATTCTATATGAAGAGAGAAGATGGCAAGATTGGAAAATTTGACTCTTGAATTGATAAAGGCATATTGGTTGTGTACTCAAGAAAAAACAAAACATACAAATGCTTCAATTTAAGACTCAACATAATAGTGGAAAGCATCAATGTGACGATTGATGAGACATATGGACGAAAGATAAAAGAAAGAAGAAAATATTCACTAGAACAGAATCACAGAGAATATTTGAAAGAAGAAGAAGTAGATGAAGAAGAAGAGCAACCAGAATTAGAGAAATAATAGTAAGACTACACAATGATGACTAAAATTTTATTTCTCAGGAAAAAGTCAGAGGCATCTGAACACTTCAAGATATACAAGGAAATGGTCAAAACTGAAACAAAATAAAAAATCTAGTGTTTGATATCAAACAATGGAGGAGAGTTTACATCAAAGGAATTCACAGATTTCTATAGCGAACATGAGATAAAGAGACAATTCTCAGCAACCAGGACACCTCAACAAAATGGAGTTGTCAAAAGGAAGAACAGAACAGTGCAGGAAATGGCCAGAACCATGTTCAAAGACTCCAAGTTGAAATATGCCTTTTGGGTATAAGCAGTACATACAACAGTTCATATCCAGAATAGGGGAAAGCTCAGAAATAATAGTGATAAGACCCCCTATGAGCTTTGGAAAGGAATACCAACAAATGTGAATCATTTTAGAGTTTTTGGAAGTAAATGCTATATGAAGAGAGAAGCTGGCAAGATTGGAAAATTTGACTCTCGAATTGATAAAGGCATATTAGCTGGGTACTCAAGCAAAAAAAAAACATACAAATCAATTTAAGACTCAAAGGAATAGTGGAAAGCATCAATGTGATGATTGATGAGACATATTGATGAAAGATAAAAGAAAGAAGCAAAGATTCAGTGGAGCAGGATCACGGAGAAGATTTGAAAGAAGAAGAAGTAGATGAAGAATTAGATGAATAAGAAGAGAATCTAGAAGCAGAGCAAGAACAACAAGATCTTCAGGTACCTCCAAAGACACCTAGCAGACGAGTGCAGAAAAATCATCCTCCAGAACATATCATTGGAAATAAAGAAGCGGGACTTGAAACTTGAAGAAGAATATGTTCACTAGAACAACAACACCTAGCATTGTTATCCACAATTGAGCTAAGCCGTTTTGAAGAAGCCAGCAAGGATGAATACTAGATAAAATCTATGGATGAAGAGTTAGATCAAATAGAGAAGAATGATACATGGGAACTGGTTCCAAGGCCGAAGAACAAGAATGTGATCGATACAAAGTGGGTCTTCATAAACAAATTGTACGAGGATGGACAGGTTACCAGGAACAAAACAAGATTGGTATGTAAAGGATACACTAAGGTTGAAGGTATAGATTTTGAAGAGACTATTGGATTACTGAGAGGGGGGGTGAATCGGTAATAGAGCAATTCAATCCTTTTTAACCACAATATTCAAGTGTTATATCAAAGTATCATTATCATCCAATAGTTGCAGAGTAAATAAACAATGAACAAATGAGAAATCATACACATACACATTACACCAATGTTTTTACATGGAAACCCAAAGTGGGAGAAAACCACAGAATGATTTTTCTTATATGTCTTTAAGAATTACATTCATTGGAAGCACCGACTTCCTTTGTTTTCCATCTGCAACTAGAAGGAGGCTCCAACCCCCTAATTTATCAGGCTACAACCTGAGGGAAGCTCCAACTCCCCAATTCTCTGGCTACAACCAGAAGGAGGCTACAATCCCATATGTTCCTCATCTACAACCGGAAGGTGGCTACAACCACCTGTCTTTGCCTCGTCCAACCGCCCTAGAATATAAGTAGAATGATGGAACCACTGTCACACTGTCATTGTGAGATATGTTGTTGTAAACCTGTACTAATCAACCTATACCATAAACAAGTGCATCAACCATGCACCAACCTGTACCATAAAAAAGTGCATCAACCATGCACCAACTTGTACCTCAACCTGTAATCAACCTATACCATAAACAAGTGCATCAACCATGCACCAACCTGTACCAAACCTGTACCATGAACAAGTGCATCAACCATGCACCAAACCTGTACAAATAACATGTCACAACAACATGTCCAAACAACCTATCACAACAACCTGTCTCATCAATCTTATCAACCAAATCAGATCTACTCACCAAGACAACTCTCAAATATGTGCATCAACCAAGCATAACACAACAACTCATAATCATCACCAAGATCAATATGTGCTTTCTAATAATATACCAATACAAGTATGCTACATCATTCATAAACCATGTGTCAACAATATTACTAACAAGTGCCTCCAACCATGTACAAAGTATGTACCAATCATGTACCAACTACTCATCAACTATTACTCATCAAGATGTATCAACATCATCAACTATACACCTCATGTATGTGTCAACTCATCAACTACTTGTCTCAATCATGTACCCAACATGTACCTCAACAAAAATCCCTCATCAATTTCGTCATCCAAATCTAATTTGTAACTCTGTAATAGAACTGGTGTATACGATCACATACCTACAAACCTTCCTTAACTTTAACAGCAAGAGACTAGCATTTTCATAAAACTTTACTTTAGTCTCACATGACTAGTTTTGGATTAGTCAACAACCCTAACTTGAAATAATCATAACTATGTACCTGTAATGAATAAAGATCTAAAAATAGTGCACAATGTTCTTCAATGTGTATTATGCAATTCTTCTAGGTGTCACTACTTGGAACCTCTTAGAAAAGGAGTTATAGCAAAAATGGCATACCTTGTTGAATTCTAGCTTATTCTAGACAGTGAACTTGTAGAGCATGCCCCGCATGGAATATTTGTTGTATGGATCTAAAAATTGTACACAGAATACTATAGAATGTACTCTAACTAACACATTTTTTCTTACTGAATTTGAATTTGTTATGAAGAATTTATGACGTTTTTACCCGAAACACATGTTTTAGACTAGTTTTAGGACTAGCCACAAACCCTATTTTCCGCAGAGTGTAACTCCAAAAATACAACGACCCACAAGCTTAAATTTGTACCATAGCTACTTAGATATGTTTCATCAATGGTCTCCCAATTTCACGGTCTGAATCATTCTAGAAAAAACGTTATTGCGAAAATGGTGAGATGACCTGTAAATAACATAGCTTAGAAAGCATCATCAAAATAATTTATCCTCCCTTGAATTTCAGCCTTCTTTACTTCACCTTCTCTTTGAAATTTAGCTTAGATATCCTTTGGTTACCTCAATCACCTATAGATATTCAATATGCTCAAGTGTAATTAAAATGAGAGAGAATTTCCTCTTATTTATACTCTCCAAGTAGCTTCCTTAGAAGCATCTTCTAGGCCACTTTGTCCACATAGTCACCTATGTCCAACTTTTCCCAATTTGCCACGTGTCCATGTATCCAATAGCCACTTGACCACTTAACTCATTTTTCTCATTTTAGGGTTAACCTTCTTATAACCACTTTCCATAATTAGAAATTTCTCTAGTTACTTTATTATTTAAATAATCCTCTTTGACTTTGTCACTTCACTTTATTATTTAAATAATCCTCTTTGATTTTGTCACTTCACTTTATTATTTAAATAATCATCTTTGACTTTGTCACTTCACTTTATTATTTAAATATTTTACTTTGTCACTTCACTTTATTATTTAAATAATTTCTTCTTTGCAAGCACTTTGACTTCTTTGACCTTTTGGGGTTTCAAGCCAATCATATGAGGGTCCTTCAACTTTGTAAGGTTGTAACTCTCAAACCGTGAGGATTTATGTGACGTTCCACATACCACCAGAAATGGCATGACATGTACTATCCATCTAGAATAGTCTTACCTGCAAATATATCAAAACTCATACCATTATACATCAAATAAACTTGGGTCCATTACCCAAACCTTTGTGCTACCGTAATTCGCTACCAGACTTTCTTCAAGGGCTGACATCAATGATAACCAGCCCAATCAATCAACAATCTCCCCCTTTGTCATTGATGACAACACTTTGATGCAATACTGAAATCATATCACTCATGCTCCTGTTGGAACCATGCTTGCATCTCTGTGACCAACTCTCCCCCTGGAACCATGTCCTTTGCATTTCATAAATCTCTCCCCCTTTGTCATCAATGGCAAAGGTATCTTTCCATTTGGGGATGATCCCCATAACTGACTCGTCTAATCTCCCAACCTGAATTGTCCTCTTTATGGTGTTTCATCGTGTACATCTAAGACATATAAGATAATCATTCGAAATCATTCATTTTGGAGTAGAAATAACTCTGAGTCCCTCGCGAAGATACTCAAAGTCTTCCCGTGGAAGTGGTTTTGTAAAGATGTCTACCACTTGTTATTTTGTGCCCACATATTCAAATCTAATGTTCTTTTCTGTAACTTGTTCCCGTAGAAAGTGATACTTTATTGGAATGTGCTTCGTCTTGGAGTGCATCACCAGGTTCTTGGAGATATTGATGGCGCTTATATTATCACAATAGATTGGAATTGGCTCATCATACTCAACCTGTATATCTGTCAGATTTTGTTTCATCCATAGAACATGTGTACAACATGTTGTTGCTACAATATACTATGTATCGATTGTAGATAAAGATATTGATGATTTTTCCTTTCTTAGCCATGATACTAAACACTCACCCAAGTAGAATGTTTCTCCACCGGTGCTTCGTCGATCATCAATGCAACCTGCCCAATCTGCATATGTGTAGGCAATAAGTGATAGATATTTTCCTTTTGGATACCATAATCCAAACTCTTTTGTTCCTTTGAGATATATGAAAATCCTCTTCACTGCTAATACATGTGATTCCTTTGGTGCTTCTTGAAATCGTTCCACCTATCCAATTGTCTACATTACATCTGGTCTGGATGTTGTCACATATAGTAGGCTACCAATCATTGACTTGTATTGCCTCTGCTCTGTAGACTTTGAATCATCATCTTTGCTTAACTTGCAACTGGTTTGCATGGGAGTGACAACTAGTTTTCAATCTTCCATTCTGAACCTCTTTAGAATTTCTCTGATATACTTGGTTTGAGAAATAAAAATTCCTTGGTTGCTTTGATGTATCTGAAGACACAGAAAGAAGGATAGTTCTCCAAGTAATGACATTTCAAATTCATTCTGCATATCCTTTGCAAATTCATGGCTTAACCTGTCATTAGTACTTCCAAAACCAATATCATCAACATAAATTTCAATTAATAAAATATTACCTTGAGTTACCTTGAGTTACCTTGATGTAGAGGTTGTTGTCCGTTCTTCCTTTCCATAGTTCGTAGGGAGTTTTTTCATTGTTGTTTCTGAGCATTACTTTGTTTTGAATGTGAAT
>JASDQU011403525.1:71492-87993 GCA_032191745.1 Picea mariana
CCTGGGAGTCTCTAAGCCGAATGGCTCGGAACAATTCCTGCTCTGATGTGTATTCATCGTCATCTTCATTGATAGATTCATCATCTCTCTGAGATCTGAATTCTTTCTTTCTATCTATGGATTCATCTTTCACTACAATGCCTGAAAGTACAATCTCTTGAACATGTTCCTTATTTACATGTCCTTCTTTTCTTTCAGTTATTTTCCAAACCATTCTATATTCGACATCTTTCTTTTTCTCTGTAGAATTTTCTTCATCTCATTTTATTGCCAATCTTGTGATCTCTGGGACCTAGTCTTTGTTCACCTGTTCTTTGTGTTTTCTTATCCATACTTTCTTATATCTGATATCAGTGTTCTCTTTCATGTAAGTATCGATCATGATTCTACAATCACTAGCTATGTGTCCATAGTTATGACATTTGTAACATTCAATGTTACGTGGGGCCACATATGCACTTCTTGCTTGAACATTTCTTTTATAATCCCTGCAATATGCAAACTTATATCCAAAATTAGTACAGTAAAAACAATGACCATAAAAGAAATTTGCATCCCTGGGAGTGAATGATCTTCTTTGTGGTGTAGTCCTTCTTAATTTCTTCCTTGACTGATCATGATCATGATTGAATCTTCTTTGTGGCTTGAACATGAATGGTCTTATTGAAGATGTATCTTCAATAGTTTTCTTAGATTCTAGTTGACCATGATTCCTTCCTTTGAGTACTTCTGCACAACTCTTTCTATATTCTTCATTCTTCTTTTCTAGAAACCTTGAGTGCTTCTCTTCATTCTCTATAACTGATGTGGATGTTTTTATCTCTTCAACATTCTTTTTGAGCTTGACGACTTTGACTCTTAGTGTGACAACTTCTTCTTCAAGATTCTCAACCTCTTCTTCTTTCTTCATTATCTGAGACTTCATGACCTCTTATGTTCTCTTTTCTTCTTCAAGTTGGATTTTCAATGTAATTATTTCTTCTTTGAGTCTTCTCTCTTCTTGACCAAACTCTTCCTCAAGTTGGTTTAAGTCATCGGTTCTTTCCTTGAGATGATATGTCAGTATCTTTTCTCTCTTTTATGATTCTTCCTTTTGCGTTGTTATGTTGGCTTCTAAACATTGATTTTGATATTCTAGAGTTTCTTCAATTATTTTGGCCTCTTCTAGCTGAGTTCTTAAATTTTTGATGACCTGCTGAGCTTTTTCGGAACCTTGAACACTTTCGTTTTGCTTCATCAATTCTTTCTTGGATGACTTTTTTTTTTATATTTCTTTCTTTAGATATTCAATTACATTGATCAATTGTTCTGTGTAATCAACGTATGCTTCTTCATACTCTTCCTCTTCTGAATCTGTCTGACATGATGAGCATCTTTCTTCTTGTTTTGTACCTGCATCTTCTTTTGAATTTTTTTATTTTGTGATGCCTGAAGAATATGCATTATGTAACTTATCCCAAAGTTCTTTGGTCAATGAACATTTACCAACCTTTTCTCTTACCGGATTAGGTAATACTTCCCAGATGAAATCCATTGCTATTTTTTATGCTTCTTCAATTCCTTATTGGTTGTAGTCATTTCCCTTTTGAATTATCATATCCTGTAACAACTGATAGCCAAATATAATGTCTTTGTGCCTATAAAAAATACTTTCATCCTTATGCTCCACATCTCATACTTTAAATCATTCTGACCATTAAACATTGGTACTCCATTCTCAGAATAATCCATGATCTCCTTCCAATGGTTAAATTGTTTCGTGAAGGAACCCGCTCTGATACCAATTGTTGGATTACTGAGGGGGGGGGTGAATCAGTAATAGAGAAATTCAATCCTTTTTAACCACAATATGCAAGTGTTATATCAAAGTATCATTATCATCCAATAGTTGCAGAGTAAATAAACAATGCACAAATGAGAAATCATACACATACACAGTACACCAATGTTTTTACGTGGAAACCCAAAGCGGGAGAAAACCATGGAATTTTTTTTCTTATATGTCTTTAAGAATTACATTCATTGGAAGCACCAACTTCCTTTGTTTTCCAGCTACAACTAGAAGGAGGCTCCAACCCCCTAATTTCTCAGGCTACAACCTGAGGGAAGCCCCAACTCCCCAATTATCTGGCTACAACCAGAAGGAGGCTATGATCCCCTGTGTTCTCCGGCTACAACCGGAAGGTCACTACAACTACATGTCCTTGCCCCGTCCAACCGCCCTGAAATATAAGTAAAATGATGGAACCATTGTCACACTGTCACTGTAAGATATATTGTTGTAAACTTGTACCAATCAACCTATAATCAACTTGTACCATAAACAAGTGCATCAACCATGCACCAACCTATACCAAACCTGTACCATGAACAAGTGCATCAACCATGCACCAAACCTGTACAAATAACCTGTCACAACAACCTGTTCAAAAAACCTATCACAACAACATGTCTCATCAATATTATCAGCCAAATCATATCTACTCACCAAGATCAATATCCAAGACAACTCTCAAATATGTGCATCAACCAAGCATAACACAACATCTCATAATCATCACCAATATCAATATGTGCTTCTAATAATATACCAATACAAGTATGCTACACTATCCATAAACCATGTGTCAACAATACTACTAACAAGTGCCTCCAAACATGTACAAATTATGTACCAATCATGTATCAACTACTCATCAAGATGTGCTAACATCATCAACTATACACCTCATGTATGTGCCAACTCATCAACTACTTGTCTCAACCATGTACCCAACATGTACCTCAACAAAAAGCCATCATCAATTTCATCATCCAAATATGATTTGTAACTATGTAACAAACCTGGTGTATATGATCACATACCTACAAACCTTCCTTAACTTTAACAACAAGAGACTAACATTTTCATCAAACTTTACTTTAGTCTCATATGACTAGTTTTGAATTAGTCAACAACCCTAACTTGAAATAATCATAACTATGTACATGTAATGAATAAAGATCTGAAAATAGTACACAATGTTCTTCAGTGTGTTTAATGAAATTTCTCTAGGTTTCACTACTTGGAATCTCTCAAAAAAGGAGTTATAGCAAAAATGGCATAACTTGTTGAATTTTGGCTTATTCTAGAGAGCAAACGTGTAGAGCGTGCCCCGCACGGAATATTTGTTGTATGGATATAAAAATTATACACAGAATAATACAGATTGTACTCTAACCAACACATTTGGTCTTACTGAATTTGGGTCTGTTATGAATAAGTTATGATGTTTTTACCCGAAACACATGTTTTAGACTAGTTTCAGGACTAACCACAAACCCTATTTTCCACGGAGTGTAACTCCAAAAATACAACGACCTACAAGCTGAAATTTGTACCACAGCTACTTGGATATGTTTTCTCAATGGCCTCTTAATTTTGCGGTCTGAATCATTCTAGAAAAACAGTTATTGCGAAAATGGTGAGATGACCTGTAAATAACATACCTTAGAAAGAATCATCAAAAGAATTTATCCTCCCTTGAATTTCAACGTTCTTTACTTCACCTTCCCTCTGAAATTTATCTTAGATATCATTTGGTTACCTCAATCACATGTAGATATTCAATATGCTCAAGTGTGATTAAAATCAGAGAGCATTGTCTCTTATTTATACACTCCAAGTAGCTTCCTTAGAAGCATCTTCTAGGCCACTTTGTCCACATAGTCACCTATGTCCAACTTTTCCCAATTTGTCACTTGTCCATGTATCCAATAGTCGCTTGACCACTTAACCCATTTTCCTCATTTTAGGGTTAACCTTCTTATAACCACTTTCCATAATTAGAAAGTTCTCTATTTAATTTATTATTTAAATAATCCTTCTTAACTTTGTCACTTCACTTTATTATTTAAATAATCTTCTTTGATTTTGTCACTTCACTTTATTATTTAAATAATCTTCTATGACTTTGTCACTTCACCTTATTATTTAAATATTTTACTTTGTCACTTCACTTTATTATTTAAATAATTTCTTCTTTGCAAGAACTTTGACTTCTTTGACCTTTTGGGGTTTCAAGTCAATCATATGAGGGTCCTTCAACTTCATAAGGCCATAACTCTCAAACCGTGAGGAGTTATATGATGTTCCACATACCATCGGAAATGGCATGACATGTACTATCCATATAGGATAGTCTTACCTACAAATATATCAAAATTCATACCATTATACATCAAACAAACTTGGGTCCATTACCCAAACCTTTGTGCTACCAGAATTCGCTATCGGACTTTCTTCAAGGGTTCACATCAATGAAAATCAACCCAATTAATCAACAAAGACCTTTGCCCCAGTTTCTAGAATGGAAGCAATCAGGTTGATTCTAGCTTATGCATGTTCCAAAAATATCAAAGTGTATCAAATGAATGTAAAGTTAGCCTTCCTAAATGGGTGGCTAGAAGAAGAAGTATACATCGAGTAGCCAGAAGGATTTTGGTTGTCAGAAAAGGAAAACTATGTTTGCAGGTTAAAGAAGGCACTATATGGTCTCAAACAAGCCTCCATAGCATGGTATTCAAGACTAGACAGATACTTGCAGCAGCAAAGGTTCATAAAAGGAAATGTAGACAACAATATCTACATAAAGGTAAATCAAGATAGTATCTTGTAAATTGAAGTTTATGTTGATGATATTATTTTTGGAAGTGATGATGACAAGATGAGTCCGAAATTTTCCAAAGACATGCAGAATGAGTTTGAGATGTCATTACTTGGAGAGTTGTCTTTCTTTTTGGGACTACAGATATGTCAGAGCAACAAAGGTATCTTTATCTCTCGGACCAAGTACATCATAGAAATGTTAAAAACGCTTGGAATGGAAGATTGCAAACTAGTTAGTAATCCTATGCAGACCATTTGCAAGTTAAGTAAGGATGATGATTCTAAAGACGCATACTAGAGACTGTACAAATCGATGATTGGCATCTTACTCTATGTGACATCTTCTAAATCGGATGTGATGCAGACAATTGGACAAGTTGCAAGGTTTCAAGCAGTGCCAAAGGAATCACATGTTATGATAGTGAAGAGGATATTCAGATAGATAAAAGGTACATAAGAGTTTGGATTACAGTATCCAAAAGGGAATGATTTATCTCTTGTTGCCTACATAGATGCAGATTGGGTAGGTAGCATTGATGATAGAAGAAATATAAGTGGAGAAACTTTCTACTTCGGTGAGTGTCTGGTATCATGGTTAAGTAAGAAACAATCATCAGTATCTTTGTCCACAGCAGAAGCAGAGTATATTGCAGCATCAACATGTTTTACTCAAGGTCTATGGATGAAACAAACTTTGAAGGATATACAGGTTGAATATGATGAGCCCATTCTGATATTTTATGATAACATCGGTGCCATAAGTATCTCAAAGAATCCAATGATGCACTCCAAGACAAAACACATTTTGATCAAGTTTCACTTTCTACGAGAATAGATTTTAGAGAGTAACATCATGGTTGAGTATGTTGGGGCAAAAGAACATATTGCAGATATCTTCACTAAACCCCTTCCAAGGGAGGCCTTTGAGTATCTTTGACAAAAACTTGGAGTAGTTTCTACCCCACAATGATTTTTGAATGCTTTTCATACATGTCATGGATTTACACGAGGATGCACCACACAGATTAAAAGGACAATTCAGATAAGGGGAGCATCCCTAAGGAGGATTTCCCTTTGCCATCGATGCCAAAGGGGGAGAAAAAGAAAAAATGCACGGAAACAGAGAGAAAGAATAGATGCAAAAATACATGGGGAGCGATGGTCACAGGGAGTAGCAATGATCACAGGGGGAGCATGAACAGGAGCATGAGTGTTCCCATGCCATCAGTGTTTCCATCAATGCCAAAGGGGGATAATTTTGGACACTTGGTTGTCATTGATGTCAACGAGTAGTGGATTGATTTCAACTGATGTGATGGGTGTATTTGGAGAAGTATCCAAACCAATCCCCTTATGGCGTATATCTAAGAATGGCCCTCATAGGAAGATGCTTTGAAGAAGTATACAAGAAACCCCTAAGTATGGTTAAGGATCATGTGTTTTATCATGGAATTAGGTCATGAAGGATGAAGTAAATGAAGGTAACTCACTCATGGATGGATAGTCATCATCACGTAGTTCCTCACGGTTGAGGAGTTATGGCCTTGTGAAGTTAGAAGCCCCTAGTTTGTTGAAATTCTTTAATGAAAGCGTTAAATGGTTGTAATAACAAAGTTAAGAAGCCCCTAAGTTTAAGGAAAGAGGTTACCCATCAAAAGTATAAATACACCTTAAAGAGTCATTCACATAGCATTCACATACACATTCTATTGAATATCTTTTGTGTGAGTAAGTGATTCTTATCTGAGGTAACCAAGGATATCTGAGGCAAATTTTAGAGGCAATATGAAGGAAATAAGGGCAAAATTCCAAGGGAGGATGAAGTATTGTGATGATCTGTTCTAAGATATGTTATTTTAAGGCCATCTTACCATTTTTCATAAAACGTTTTTTGTAGAATGATTCAGATAGAGAAAATTGGCGAAGGTTGATAAGACATGTCAAGTTACATAGGGTAAAAATTTTAGCATCTGGATCATTGAATTTTTTGAGATACACTCTGTGGAAAATAGGGTTTTTGGCTAGTCCTTAAACTAGTCTCAAACATGTGTTCTGAGTAAAACAGTTATAACTTTTTCATAGAGGATCCAAATTCACTAAGACCAAATGACTTGGATAGAGTATAGTCCATAGTATGTTGTGTATAATTTTCAAAGCTATATATCAAATATTCCGTGTGTGGCATGCTCTACAAGTTCTCTCTCTAGAATAGGCCAGAATTCAACAAGGGCTGTCATTTTTGCTATAACTCGTTTTCTAGGATGTTCCAAGTAGTGAAACTTGAGGAATTGTAAAGAAGATATTGAATAATAATGGGTACAAGTTTTAGACCTTTATTCAGTACATGTGAGTTATTCTTGTTGAAAAATAGGGTTTTTGACTAATCCAAAAACTAGTCTCATGAGACTAAGGTAAAGTTTGATAAAGATGATATTCTCTTGTTGTTGAAGTTGAGGAAGGTCTGCAGGTCTGTGATCACATACACCAAGTGTGTTACAGAGTTACAAGTATGTTTATATGCATGTTTTGAGGGTTACATGTTGATGATGGTATGGTACATGCTTGAGAGGCATGTCTTTTTGATGCATGGTACATCTTGGTGATGGTTTTGGTATCCATGTGAGTGGATCTAGGTACAGTTGGTTGATGACAGTATATCAATGACAGAGACAGTGACAGGTTGGATGATAGGTTGATCATCAGTGACAGTGACAGTATCAGTGGTAGTGACAATGAGTCTACACTTATATTTCACGGCGAAAGGATGGGGAAAGGATAGGTGGTTGTAGCCACCTTTCGGTTGGTGCAGGAGAAATCACGGGGTTGTAGCCTCCTTCTAGTTGGAGCCAAATAATTCATGGAGTTGTAGCTTCCTTAAGGTTGAATCCTGGGAATAGGGGGTTGTAGCCTCCTTCCAGTTGCAACTGAAAAATTGGGAAGTTGGTGCTTCCAATGAATGTATTCTTTTGACATATAAGAAAAGCAATATGTGATTTTCTCTCATTTGGGTTTCCACATAAATTATGGTGTATTGTGCATTTGATGTGATATTTTTCATGTGATATTGCTTATGATTATACTATTGATGATATATTGAATGCTAAAGATAAACTGATGAACATTGTTGAAGAATATACATTGTGGTTAAAAGTAATAAAATTGTTCATATTGATTCACCCCCCTCTCAGTATTCCAACAAATATCATGTACAAAATGGTAAATACTATAACAAATTTATTATAACATAAGTTATGTGTAATGAAATGTAAATTGAAGACATTATTATTATTTTATTATTATTATTATTATTATTATTATATTTTTTTAAGGTCACGGCCAAGCAAGACACCAAATATTGGTGTATGAGACCCCCTCCTCCCAGGGATTTGACTGGTAAAGTTTACGGAGGTATACATAGCCTACCCCCTCTGGATTTGAACTTGTGACCTCTTAAGAGGAAACACATGTTCTTAACCACTAGGTCCACTCAGGATGTAGATAATAAAGAAATTGTAACTTATTATAAAAGAAGATAATAAAAAAATTGCGATAAAATTTTAATAAAGAAAAAAATTATTAATACAAATTTTATTAAAATAAAAATTACTTATAAAATTAATAAAAACTATTGAAAATGATGTCATATGGCATTATGTACTCCTAAGGACATTATGTACTCCTAAGGAAATTATGATAATGCATTTCCAGATCGTCATAAGGTTAAAGTGTGCTTTTAAAATCAAGGCCTCCAGATTGACTCTTAAAATGAATGGGATATCTACACAAAATAGGATGCCATAAATTCAGTGTTTCAATAATTAAATCTCTGACTAAAAAGATAAAATGAAAACATACCTACTTTTACTTACTGCAACAAAATCCCAGGAAAATGGGAAATTTTGAATACAAAGGATAAAAAATACTCAAGAATTTATTAGTATTCTTACATAAATCCAGTTGCACATGTCTTTTCAATTTATTAAAAGTTTTCTTTCCAATTTGTTAAGAGTTGTTTTTCGAATCCAAAGGTTAAATAATAATCTTGAACACGTGACAACATTGTAAAAATTAATTACTTCATATTTGTTATATGACAATTTTATAGATCCTTTAGATATGCAGAGAATTTTATAGATTCTTTAAATATGCACAGTTTAACCATGTTGTTGTTTAAAAGTTTCTTCAAGTAGTTGAGTTTAGTCGCTTTCACAGGAAAAAGAACCACTTACCGTCTATGATTAAATATGTAAATCAGTAAAGTACACATAAATAATAGCATACATGAGTGAAGCTCATAACTCTCTATTGCAATCGTTGACAAGATCTAGAAGAATGTAATTTTGAGAACTTGGTACATTGAGCCAACTCAGTTGTACAAAATCCAAGGGAAGAATGAATATAGGAGATATATTATACCAGATTGCATTTGGCTCGGATTGCAAGTGTAACACTACTATGTGGAAGGACGTTCACTCTATGGAGGCCAAGTCTCCATTGCATCGCTCTTAACTATTAGACCCACCATATGCTCTTAACTATTATTGATAAATTTAATACTTTAATAAAATCAAATTAAAATATATACTTCATAGAAATATTATATATAAGTTTTTGAAATTAAAATAAATTAATATAAATTATTACGAGTTCTATTGTTTTATGTATATTTATTTTAAAATTATTTTTTAGCATAAAAAAATTGAATAAATAGAAATATATTAATATAGAAAATTAAAACTAAAATAAATTTGTGTGATATATCATAATTTCCCTTTCAAGGTATGATACACTGGTTTGGTCTCAGTAGATGTTAATCTTCATCTTCTTCTCCCATATATATATATATATATATATATATATATATATATGGGGGAAGATATCATTCAAACTCAAATAGAGGATAGATTCTTAGAGGTCAAGAGTGAATTACAGACAATGAAGGATAAGATTCAAGAACTAGAAAAACATAAACAATCAACCCAAGAAGGAGAGGTTGAGGAAAATCACCACTTGAGAGATAGGATTAAAGAGCTAGAAGAAAAACTAACCAACAATTTGACCCTTGGTAATCTGGAAAACAAATTGGATATCAAACCCATCAAATAGGAAATGAATAAGCTAATTGAACTGGACCATGAGTGTAATAAAAGAGCCTTGAACCTCATAATTTTTTGTATAAAAGAACAACAAGAGGAGGATACGTTAGCAATAGTAAAAGAAGAATTAAATGATAAATCACAAATTGATACAACTTACTTCATCGAAGCAAAGAGGATGGGAAAAATAATTGATCACAAAGATAGATTGATTCATGTCAAAGTAAGTTGTAATGACCATAAATATAGCATACTTAATAAATATCTGAGCTTAAAAGGGTCAAGAATATTTATAATTGAAGACCTCATTCCCGAAGACCAAGTTGAATTAAGGAAGGAAGTTCAAAAGGTAAAAGAATTCATGAAAGAAGGAAAATGGGCAATAATTGGAAATCAAAAAGTTATTGTTAGGGATAGAGACTAGAAGGATAATAATAAATAGGAATTTGGGACACTCTAGATCTTTTTTGGAACTATCGTGGATTTCCATGGCACAAAGGTCCTATGATAAGTTGGATCCCGATTTATATTGATATTATTTGTCTAGTTGAAACTTGGGAGCATGAAGAGTCTAAGGTCCCTAACATAGAAGGATTTGTCTTGTGGTCGACATGGAACAAAAAGCCCCACCGTAGAGGGATAGGAGGCATAGCTTGTTATAATAGAAAGAGAATTTCTCCTCACATTCAACTTCATAAGATCGAGCCTCTAAATCAGTACATTTGGATAGAAATTTTAGACACCAATGCTAAGAAGATGTATATAGAAATTTTCTATATTGCACCTATCAATTCTACTTTTTATAATAAAAACAATCTAAGTAGCAATTGTCCCTAGAATAATTTAGAACAAGATATTTATAATTTAAAAAATGAAGGTAATATCCTCCCACTAGGAGACTTTAATGCTAGTAATGCAACTAAACAAGCTAATCTTTTAAGGATTGATTCCAACCATAATCCTTTATGGCTAGATGAGGACCTTGTTTTATCTAATACCTACAAAAGAATCTCTAAAGACCTAATTGAGAATTTGTTTAGTACTAAGTTGTTCAAGCTCTGCAGCTCTCATGACCTAATAATTTGTAATAGAATAATGAGGTGGCCAAACTCCAAACAGATGACATGTATTCATGGGCTAGGTAGTAGTATTGCAGATTATGTGATATATGATATCCCCATTTCCAACCAAATAGCAACTTTTAACATTTTAAATGACCATGAACCCGACTCTAATCATAAATATTTAACACTAACTCTAAACTTTTCCATGAACATGAGTGCCATTGAAGAGAATTATGATAATCAAAGACAATTGCGCTTTGACAAAAGTAAAGTTTACCTTTTCTTAAAGGATTTAAATAGTAAATTACATCTCCTAACTTATAAGGACAACATTGAATAACTCTATCATAATTTTACAACTACCCTTTCCACTTCTATTAACAAGTTCTCTTTTGAGGTGTCCTGTAAAAAGAATAATAGAACGACCAACCCTTGGTATGATAAAGAATGTAAATTGCTAGGAAAACCATTAGGTATGCTTCCAATGAGTCCTTAAAACTCAATAAGAACAATACGTACAAATCCCTAATTAAAAGGAAAAAAAGATACTATATCAATAAAAGGCAAGAACAACTTTCACAACTATCTAAGCTGGATCCTAAGAAGTTCTAGAACCAAATTATAAACCACAATGCTAAAGAAAATGATATGATTCCCTTAAGGGACTGGAATACCTACCTTAAAAGTCTTTACAAGTTTGGGGTTAAGCGGCTTGCAAATGGGAAAGCTAAGGACATTGAAGGCTACCAAGCTGAAATTTTTAAATTCAGAGGGCCTTTCCTTATTCCTCATATACACAAGCTTTTCAATTTAGCAGTCAAGTAGGGATTCCCTAAAACCTGGATGCAAAGCCTCATTGTTACGATTTTTAAAAATGGGGATAGAAACATTCCCTTTAATTATAGGACCATTATGATTAACTCGATTTTAGCCAAGCTTTATGGAATTATTTTGGAAAATAAGATTAGCCTTTGGCCAGAAAGTCACGGTAAAAGAGATAAAGGCCAAGCAGGGTTTAGGAGATAGCATTCAAATGTGGACCATCTTCTTACCTTTAGGATCATTGCAGGGGATTTCCACAATACTAAAACCAATCTTTTTTGTTGTTTTGTTGAGTTTAAAAACCCTTTTGACATGGTTCCTAGGAAAAACCTTTGGAATAGGTTGGAAGAGATAAAAGTGCCACTCGTGTTGAGGGTTGTTTCAATAAGGATGTATGAGAACGTTATTTCTAAGTTTAAAAACATTGAGGGATGGTTGAAAGAGATTAACTACAATATTGAAGTCAAACAAGGTTGTCCCTTGTCCCCTAACCTTTTTGGCATATACATTGACAAGTTAGAAGATTGTTTGGAAAAAGAAGGTTGTGTCGGCCCTACTCCCACTGGTATAGCCATCAATATTCTTCTTTATGTTGATGATATCGTTCTTATGGCAAGGATTCCCCATGATCTTGAAAACCAACTAAGAATCCTCAAGGATTTTTGCTCCAATATGGGTATGATTTTTAATACTGATAAGACTAAGGTCATGATTATTAAATCCAATAAAATCACTTATGATACCTTTGTATATGACAACAAAAACTTGGAGGAAGTCACTTCATACAAATATCTTGGAATTGATATTCACCACAAACTCAACTGGAATTATAGCATTGAGAAAAGTATTATTGGGGGATGGAAATTTTATTATGCACTTGAATACAATTGTAATTCAGTCGATCTTTGGATTTGGGATAAGAAGAAACTCCTCTTTGAGACTCTTGTTACAACTGTTATTCTTTATGGATGTGAAGTATGGGGTTGTAGTATCTCTCATGAATCCTGGAGAAAGATAGAGCAAATACAAAAGAATTTTATAACCTATAATCTCAAAATTAAAGTAAATACACCTTATCCCATCCTCCTCTTAGAAACAAGCCTCTCCCCCATTGAGAGGATGGCTATAACTAGATACCTAATGTATAATAACAAGTTAAACAACATGGAACACAATATTTTTCCTAAAATTGCTTCAAAATCGAGTCGTAATCACCATCGACTCAAGTGAGGATGGCATATGTTGGATTACTAAGAGGGGGGGTGAATCAATAATGAGAAATTATATCAATTATTAATCCTTTAAACCACAAATTATATTCTTTTACTTATTCAACCATGTTCATCTATTTAACATCAATATCTTAATATATCATAAGCATTAACATTCATCAATGCATAATAAACAATAAGAAACACATCCACACAATGCACAATACATCGATATTTACGTGGAAACCCAATGCGGGAGAAAATCATGGAATGATTTTCTAATATTTCAAGAATTACATTCAAGGAAGCACCAACTTCCAATTCTCCAACTACAACTGGAAGGAGGCTCTGACCCCCTAGTTTCTCAGGCTACAACCTGAGGGAAGCTCCAACTCCCCAATTCTTTGGCTACAACTAGAAGGAGGCTACAACCCCCTATGTTTTTCGGCTACAACCGGAAGGTGGTTACAACCACCTATCGTTGCCCCATCTAACCGCCCTAAAATATAAGTAGAATGATGAAACCACTGTCACACTATCACTGTAATATATACTGTCATAAACCTGTACCAATCAACCTACACCAAACAACCTGTAACAACTTGTATCAAACAATGTATAATCAACCTGTGTCAATAACATGTGCCAGCATGTACCATGCATCAACCTATACCTCAATCTATACCATAAACAAGTGCACCAAACCTATACAAATAACATGTCACAACAACCTGTCTAAACAACCTATCACAACAACATGTCTCGTCAATCTTATCAACCAAATCAGATCTACTCACCAAGACCAATCACCAAGAGAAATCTCAACCATATGCACAATATAACCAAGATGTGCATCAACCAAGCATATCATAACAACACATAATCATCACCAAGATAAATATTTGCTTCTAATAATATACCAGGATAAGTATGTTACATCATCCATAAACCATGTGTCAACAATACTACTAACAAGTGCCTCCAACTATGTACCAAGTATGTACCAATCATGCATCATTTTCACATCAACTATGACTCATCAAGATGTACCAACATCATCAACTATACACCTCATGTATGTGTCAACTCATCAACTACTTATCTCAACCATGTACCAAGCCTATACATCAACCATATACCAAATACATATACCAATTTAACCGTCAAAAGTTCTCTAGCAATACATCGCTCTATCCATAACCAAATACCATAAACCCTTACATCAAACCATGTGCCATAACCTCACTTTTATGTATCCTCGGGGATGTATCATTCATAAGCCAATAGTATACCAAGACCACTAACAAGTTGCTCTCACAATGCACCACAAGATATGTCAATAAATCAAACTAAGTGCACTAACAATATACTTCAATAGATCGGACTAACATTTATGTTAGATAATATTTTGGGTTTGTTGCTTCTCCATTAATCAAGATAGAGTAAGAAGTAAAAGAAGCTTGCAGGCTAAACGGATGGCGGACACTGAGGTTCTAGGGTTTTGATTTTGTGACTCATCTGAGAGGCCATGGCGGCGCCAGGGGGTGGGGGTTCGGCCCCTCCTCCGCCGAATATGTGCAAATAGGCCTTTGCAAGGCTGGTTACAAGCTGTGGGAAGAAGTCGATGGCCCCTGCCATTCCGAAATTTATCAAGAAGCTCAAGGATATCCCCGAAATAGCCCCCCGGAAGAGAAACCAATGCAGATCGCCCTGGCCTTAGCTCAGCGGGGTCTCGTGGGACAGTTCATGGGCCTATGGCCGTCCACTAAAACCACAGACGATTGGATCCAGCGCAACTGGAAACCGAATCTGACACAGGGCGTCACCTGCTACCCTGTTGGAAGAGGGTATTTTGTTTTCGAATTCATCTCAGAAGAGGACCGCGACCTAATTTTTAGGAACGGCCCCTATTTTATGGGCTCGCAGGGTCTATATTTGAACAAGTGGTCCCCCGATTTTGACCCTATGATGGATACTCCCAAAGAAGTGCCAGTGTGGGTCAGGCTTCCTAACCTCCCGATGCATTGCTGGGATTCAGATTCTCTRCAAAGGATAGRKAATGGGGTTGGCAGGTATATAGACAGAGCAGACAAYCGTGGAYAGTRCARCTRYGCTMGAATATGYGTGGAAGTCAACTTGGAAGCAGGGCTCCCAGAGGCAGTCAAGCTCACCATTGGAAACWGGTCCCACTTCCAGAAGCTAGATTATGAACACTTGCCTTTCAAATGTCGGAACTGTCAGGAGCATGGCCATTTTCAAAGGAATTGCCCCAAACTCCAAACTAGCGGGAAAGAGGATGCAGAAGGTTGGCAAAAAGTAAAAAGAAGCAAAAACTCGAGTAATGCCAGAGGCAAGGATAAAAGATCACAGGAAACCCTCAAGGATAGCCAAGTACACCACAAAGACACAGAAGGCCCCCAACTTCACCCTAATCCTACAGCCTCTGACGGGAAAGGAACCCCCTCGGTCACTCATGCCCCAAAGTCCCCCGCCAAGCCGCCGAATCAGAATAGAGAGAACATAAGTCTGAATTCGACTGATGACATAGAGGTACAGGATGAGGAAGTCGACGAAGTCAGCATTCCAAAAGGATCTCCGGAGCAACCAAAGCGAGGTAGAAAGTCTGAAAAGAAACGAAGAGAAGAGCTAGCTAACAAAGAAGTAGCCCTAGGCATCCAGCAAACTATCATTGAGATGTCCCAAACAAGATCAGGAGCTAAGCCGGGGAAAACACCGAAAGGTGGACCCCCTCCCCTCCCAMAYAAATAATGCAGTAYGTCTCCTRGAACTGCAGAGGTCTAGGCGGCAAAATAAAAGAAGAAGCCTTACGGGACATTGTAAGGTTGGAACGCCCTGAAGTCCTCCTCATCCATCTCTGGAGCAACCAAAGCGAGGTAGAAAGTCTGAAAAGAAACGAAGAGAAGAGCTAGCTAACAAAGAAGTAGCCCTAGGCATCCAGCAAACWATTGAKATGTCCCAAACTAGATCAGGAGCTAAGCCGGGGAAAACACCGAAAGGTGGACCCCCTCCCCTCCCAAATAAATAATGCAGTACGTCTCCTGGAACTGCAGAGGTCTAGGCGGCAAAATAAAAGAAGAAGCCTTACGGGACATTGTAAGGTTGGAACGCCCTGAAGTCCTCCTCATCCAGGAGACGAAAATGGAGGAGGCTGATCTTCTTAGGTTAAGCCCCTCATTCTGGAAGAAGGGTCCAGGAATAGCAGTCAGCGCAAGAGGAGCATCTGGAGGGCTAACAACCTTCTGGGATTCGACCAATCTGGAGCTCACAGAAGAAACAAGTACAATGCATTGGCTTTTCACAAATCTGATCCACAAAGGTACTGGATGCCAGGTTAGTCTCTTTAACATGTATGTTCCTGTGTTACCCAATGAGAAAAAAGACTGTTGGGATTCTTTACTCCTGTTTCTCAACAATCATTACACAGAAAATTTAATAATAGCAGGGGACCTCAATGTCACCCTCTTGCTAACCGATAAGAAAGGAGGGTCTATCGTTCGAGACCCCTTCAGAGAAGTTGTTGAAGATCTGATGGCAGCCTGGGAATTGGAAGACATTCTTCCATCCAATGGTAAATTCTCCTGGTCAAACAAAAGAGTCGGCCCTGGCCATATAGCTGCCAGACTGGACCGGTTCCTAATT
>JASDQU011403526.1:9773-21343 GCA_032191745.1 Picea mariana
ATATTTTATTCTTGAGTCGAATAACTCTCTGAAACCTTAATGGTCTCCTTCTGTATCTAAACACAGGCCCTTTCGGCTCCCTGGTGCAGGTCTAATAGTACCCGCAACCTTCCCTTTCACTTTCCTACGAAATCATAGAGTATTGGGTGTTAGATCCTTTTCTGATAAGCCCCCTCTTGATGTGACCTTGGGTGACGACCTCACGTGACCACGCAAATGCGGGCATGACCAAAGCAATTTGGGATCAAACTATTTTTTAGCCCACAATTCTCTTCGAGCCTCCACGTGTCCTCTTTCCAAAACCACGGTCTGGATTGTGGCCCGCCCTTAACATTTTAAATTCCATGCAAATCTTGTCCCTGTAATTCTTCAAGACCATCGGTCTCTTGATCTTGACGGTACTTCTAAACTGGTGGTTCAGATATTCCCTTTCCAAATCTACGGACCAGATCAACCCTTCGTGAATTAGGAATTCACGTCTCATGAACTTGGGACTTTGCGTTTCAAGATATCGAAAGACTACTCGTCTCCCTTCTTCCGATATCCAAACTTGGGAATTTTTCAGGGCCAGATCTACAGTCCACGACTCTCCTTCGATCAACAGTTGTGATCCTTTCACGGAATCAGATTTCATGATTTCTCACAAATCTATCCTTTGAATTTTCTAATTTGGGAGTCAGTGAAATGTTGATCTCTCACCATGTGTCCTTCCCAACACGAATGTCTAGGACCGACCCACTCTTCCCCTTAAAAATATTTCAAAGTCCTAGTTCTCAAACTCCTAGATCTGCTGCCACTTGTCAACTCTGACAACGGATGGTTCTGATGACTTCGGAACTTGTCTTGTGCACTTTCCTTGGGATCCAACGGTTGCTGGCCCAAGCGCTAAGATATTAGGGCTACGATCGGATCTCCTCCTACGCGTGCTCCTTTTGTCTGGATGTGGAATCCAATGGTTAAGATCTTCTCTCTCGAATCTGAAGTTCACATTTTGCGAATTTGGAAAACAACCTCCTCCGTTCTTCAAACTCCCGATATCTAATTTTCCAAAAGTATCCTTCCCAAATAAAGGAATCAACAGTTCGATCTTTCCTTAGATCAACAACTCACTGTCTCTCCTGAGCTCCCGCCTTCTTCCTGACTTGGAAGATTTCTCATTCTTAAAATTTTTTGAAACTTTTCTCCTCCTACGAGTCTGAATCTTGGATCTCATCAACACTTATGAAAGTGCTATCCCTTCTGATCTTGATCCTTAAAGGATTTCGATTTCCCATGAACTCCTTGCATTCTTGGGATTCCCTTAAACTCAAATTGAAGGATTTCTTGAAAACAAATTCTTCTCAGCCACCTGGTGTTCCTCTGCTCTGGTCCTTCACCACTTGGTCGCTTCTTGACGTTGTGCACTCCTTGCACCTGGTCTAAGTTTCCTTTGTTCTCTCTGAACTCCTCTGAGTCAATCTGAGAATCAACCAATGCACTCCTTGTGTTCGAGATGAACACCTTGCATACAAGTTTTAGAAGAGAAACAATTGAAACTTATCAAGTTTCGTCACGAACTAAAATATGATCAACTTCTCGAACAATCATACATGAACAAAACGAAAATAAACAACATATAAAGAATACAACATTCATTCAATCACACATTCAAATGAACATGGTCCAAGATTTGGGACAATTCTGTCTGTTCTATTCATTCATGAAAACAAATTAAATATCTTGCAGTTCTTCACTACATCTTCCTTCTACTCTATTCTTCTCTATTTATTGCTATATCTATCTCATAATCTCATATTCTGTCTATTACAATACAACAATAAAAACTATCTAAGGACTGGCTCCACGAGCTCTCTCATCTTGTCTACAACCTATCCTATCAAACTCTTAGTGGTTACCTACTTCGTCCTATTACAATAACTAACAGTTATTGTCAAATAAGTTTCATCACTCTATATATGCAACCCCTTACAGTCCTTCATGACTTTACAAACACATCATATTTTAAAATGTTTCTTTCAAAAATATCTCAACAACCCGATTTACTTCTGAATTAAATGTTGAGATTCCATGTCCTTGCCTTCATGCTTGCATCTTTGACTTTGAAGGTGATGCTCCTGCATCATACTCCTCTGGTTAAAATTTTCATGGACTCCTGTCCATGAGCTCCTGCATTGTTTTTCCATGCTTCAAAATATCAGGTTATGTGACCCAACTTGCATCTTCCACTAGATGATCTTTCCACTTCACTAAGTATTCAGGATATGTCTTCCTCCTGGTCTTCTTTCCATCCCTATGTTTAATGATTTTCTCCATCTGAGTTTTTTCTGTTGTGGGCAATTGTTCTTCCCACTGAACTTCTTTCTGATCATCTGATTCTCCTGCTTCATCAATTCTGTAAGGATACAGGTCTGCAACATTGAATATCAGTGATATCCCAAAATTGTCTGGCAACTCAATATCATAAGCATTGGCTGCGAATTTTTTGAGAATCCTGCATGGTCCTATATTCTTCATCTTCAACTTGTTATATGTTCCACTTGGAAACCTCTCTTTTCTCAAATGAGCTAAAACTTCATCTCCAACTTAGAATTGAAATTCTCTCCTCTTTTGATCAACTCTATTCTTGTATTTTTGGCTGTTGTCTTGTAGCTTCTCTCTGAATCTGTCATGAAGTTTCTACATTTATGTTGCAAAATCCTTTGCTCCAGCACTTCTGAACTCATATTGATTCATATCTCTCGACTCTGTAATCCCTCTTGGTTGTATACCATATACAATTTCAAATGGACTTTTCCATGTGCTCCTGTTCACTGAATTGTTGAATGCAAATTCTTCTTGTGCCGGAATATGATCTCATTGACAACCTTGCTCAATGACTAAACTTCTCAACAAGTTTCCCAAATGCTTGTTTACTACTTCAGTTTTTCCATCTGTCTGAGGGTGATATGATGAACTCAAGGAAAATTTAGTCCCCAGCCTCTTCCATAGAGTCCTCCAAAAGTGTCCTACAAATTTGGTGTCCCTCTCTAAGGCTATGCTCCTAGGCAATCTATGTAGTCTCGCCACTTCTCTGGAAAAAAAATTGGCTATATGTGTAGCATCATTTGTCTTCTGGAATGGTATGAAATGTGCCATTTTTGAAAATTTGTGCAAAACAACAAATATGGAATCACTCCCTTTCTGAGTTTTAGGCAATCCCAAAACAAAATCCATATTGATTGCATCCCATGGCCTTTCTGGAATTGGTAATGGTTGATACAAACCAGTGTTCTGTTGTATTCATTTTGCATACTGACAAATTCTGCATCTGTTCACAAACTTTTTCACCTCTACCCTCATGCTTGGCCAACAATGTGAATTACTCAGCTGTGCAAATGTCTTATCATGACCAAAATTTCCATCTAAACCTCCATTGTGTTTCTCTTTCAGAAAATTATCTCTCATTGAGCATTTCGGTATGCACAATTGGCTTCCCTTGAACAATAATCCATCCTAGATCAAATATTCATTCCATGGGCTTCTGTCTACCGAAAAAGGATTCTTTCATGCCTCATAAGCTTCCTTAAAATTTGGGTATTCTCGATACATCTCCTTGAGGTGTTCAAACCCTAAGGTCTCCACTTGGAATTCATGTACAATTAAACTCCTCCTGCTCAAAGCATTTGCAACTTTGTTAGCAGTTCCAGCAATATGTTTAATAACAAAAGTAAAATTCTTCATAAATTATACTCATTTAGCATGTCTCTAATTCAACTTTTCTTGCCTAGTAATAAATTGCAAAGCTTGATTATCACTGTACAAGACAAATTCTTTTGGAATTAGATAGTGCCTCCACTTCTTCAAAGCTTGAATCACTGCATAAAATTCTTTGTCATATGTGGAATACTTATTCTTGGTGTCATTCAGTTTCTCACTGAAATAATCAACTGGCCTATTATCCTAACTCAAGACTGCTCCAATAGCTAATCCACTTGCATCACATCTCACTTGAAATGTTTTTCCAAAATCTGGTAAGACCAGAATTGGTTGCTCTGTTATTTTCTCCTTCAACACTTTGAAACTTTTTTCATCTTCCTTTGTCCAACTGAAGGACTTGTGTTTCTTCTTCACAGTGTCTAGCATGGGTGCACATATACCACTGAAATTTCTGATAAACTTTCTATAAAATCTTTCTAACCCATGAAAACTTCTTAACTCAAATATGTTTCTTGGCGATGGCCATTCTCTGATTTCTCTCACCTTTTATGGATCCATCTTCAATTCATTTGAATAGATTATGAAACCCAAGTATATGAGTTCCTTCTTCATAAAAGATCTTTTCTTCAGATTTATCAGCAATTTTTCTTGTTGCAACTTTTCCATCACTGATGTCAGATGTCTTAAGTGTTCTCCCTTTGTCTTACTGAAGATTAGTATGTAATCCAGATATACTATGACAAATTTTCCTATGAAGTATTTCAATACTTCATTCATCAATATCATAAATTTGCTCGGTGCATTTGTCAACCCAAATGGCATGACCATCCATTCAAACAATACTTCATTTGTCTTGAATGTTGTTTTCCATTCATCTCCCTCTCTCATTATTATTTGATGATATCCGCTCTTCAAGTCTATCTTGGAAAAATAGCTTGCTCCACTCAAAACATCCATCAAATCATCCATCCTTGGTAAAGGAAATATGTACCTAATGGTTATCTTGTTGATGGCTCTGGAATCTGTACACATTCTCCATCCTCCATCCTTCTTTGAACTTAACACAATTGGTATTGTGCATGGGCTTAGGATTTCCCTGACTAACCCTTTATCCAACAACTCTTGGACTTGATTTTTGACTTCCTCATTCTCTCTAGGTGTCAACCTGTAAGCTTCTTTGTTTGGTAAACTAGCTCCCGGAATAAGGTCAATATGATGTCTTATGCTCCTAATGGGTGGCAATGAGTGTGGTAACTCATCCACTACTATGTCAGCAAAGTTTTCTAATAGTTCCTAGATTTCTTCAGGCAAATCTTCTACAGAATTATTTGTAAGCATAACTCTAGTCTTCCTCAGTGCAGCAAACTGTATTTCTTTCTCCTTCTTGATTTCATTCAAGAGTTACTTCCCACTCATGCGAAGTATGCTTGAACTAGCTTCCCTCTTTTTCTCTTTGTCTTCTATTGGAAACAACATATGTGTCCTACCATTATTTTCTAGGGTACAATTATTCTTTCTTCCATCATGAATAACTTTTCTATCAAACTGCCATTGTCTCCCCAATAAAATATGACAAACATCCATAGGAATTACATCACATAATAATTCATCCATATAACCTCCTATTTTAAATTCAACTTAGCATTGTTGACTTACCATCACTTGATTTCCTTTCTGCAACCATGATACCTTGTATGGGTTTGGATGTGCAGTTGTCTTCAACTCCAGCTTCTCCACCATCTCTGTGGATACTAGATTGTCAGTGCTCCCACTATCTATAATCACCTTGCAAACTTTTTCTTTCATCTTGCAAGTAGTTCTGGACAGACTTATTCATTGAACTGGTTCCTCTACATCCTTCTCTGGTTTAAGAAGAATTTTCCTCATCATGAGGTTCTTTCCTCCTTCTGTTTCTTCTGCTTCCACATGCTTTTGTGCTTCAGCAATGTGTGCTTCACCTCCTTCTTCTTTATTTCTCTCAGAACATTCCCAAGACTTGTGCCCTGGTTTTCCACAGGTATAACATCTAACTTCGCCTCCTCTGGCTCTTCCTCTTCCTCTTCCTCTTGAAAAAGAACTTCTTCCTCCATGTTGTCCTTCTTTAGAACCTCCACCTTTCTCATGGTGACTATGTTTTTTGTCAGCTTCATGCTTCGGCTTCTGGAACTTTTCTCTGCTTGTTCCCTTACTTTTTCCTAAATTTTCTCCTCTGTTTTGTTGGCTTTGTTTTGTGGCCAATTTATCTTCAACTTTCAAGGTTGCTTGATAAGCATCCTCGAATTTACTAACAGACATCATGTTGATCTCCTATTGTATTTCATATCTCAACCCATTGATGTATCTGGTTGTTTTCTCATCCTCATTCTCTTTCTGTCCAACCTTGATGTTCAGTCTGTTAAATTCTTCAGTGTACTCCTTCACTGATAATATTTTTTGTCTCAGGTTTTGAAATCTTCTGAACAGATTGATTTGGTAATCCTTTGGGATAAATTTATCTTTCATCTTGGCTACCATCATATCCCAACTTTTAATTTTCTTCTTACCTTTTCTCCTGTGTTTGGCTTGCAGTTCATCCCACCATAGCGTTGCATGACCTTTCAGTCTTGTCATTGCATGCTTCACCATCTTGTATTCTTCAACATCTTCATAATCAAAGTACTTTTCCATAGCACATACCCAATCTGACAATTCTTCAACTTCTAAATTTTCTTCATGCATTGGTACCTCTATTCTTTCTCTGGCTCCTATATTTGAAACAAATTTTATTAAGTGATCTTGTGCAGCATCCTCTGCTACATTTTCGTCAACCTCTACTTCTTCACTCTCAACTTCACTGATATCCCCAGTGTCTGGTGCTCTCCTATGCGTTGTTTCCATGGCGTCCAATATCATTCAGAGTCACCTCATTTCTTCTTCCATTTCTGCATACACTCTATGCCTTTTGGGTGGCATGATTCCACTACATCACCTACGAACAGAAATCAATTTCTTGATACCACAAATGATACCAATTTACCTCCTTTATCCTTTTCTTTTTTTCTGCAAACAAACTTAATATCAGCTCTGATACCACCTGATGCATCCCCCCTACTCCCCCATAGGGATGCATGACCTCTCGGTCAAGGATCTTTGATTCTTGAGTCGAATGACTCTCTGAAACCTTAATGGTATCCTTCTATATCTAAATACAGGCCCTTTTGGCTCTGTGGTGTAGGTATGATAGTACCTGTAACCTTCCCTTTCACTTTCCTATGAAATCTCAAAGTATTGGGCGTTAGCTCCTTTTCTGATAAGCCCCTCCTTGATGTGACCTCAGGAGATGACCTCATGTGACCACGTGATTGAGGGCACAACCAAAGCGGTTTGGGATCAAACTACTTTTTAGCCCGCAATTCTCTTCAAGCCTCCATGTGTCCTCTTGCCAAAACCAAGGTATGGATTGCGACCCACCCTTAACATTTTAAAGTACGTGCAACTCCTGTCCCCACAATGCTACGGGACCATCGGTCTCTTGATCTTGACGGTACTTCTAAACTGGCGATACAGCTCTTCCCTTTCCAAATATATGGACCAGATCTACCCCTTCGCGAATCTAGACTTCGCGTCTCGTG
The DNA here is from genome assembly GCA_032191745.1 of Picea mariana. Lineage (NCBI taxonomy): Eukaryota > Viridiplantae > Streptophyta > Pinopsida > Pinales > Pinaceae > Picea > Picea mariana. The sequence goes on from JASDQU011403526.1 coordinate 17,081, forward strand.
AACTCGGGACTTCGCATTTTAGGATATCGAAAGACTGCTCGTCTACCTTCTTCTGATATCCAAACTTGTGAATTTTTCGAGACCAGATCTATGGTCCATGACTCCCCTTTGATCAATGGCTGCGATCCTTTTGCGAACTCAGATTTCACGAGTTCTCACAACTCTATCCTTTGAATTTTCCAGTTTGCAAGTCAGTGAAATGTTGATCTCTTTCCACGTGTCCTTCCCAACAGCAATGGCTAGGATCGACCCACTCTTCCCCTTGCAAATATTCTGAAGTCTGAGTTCTCGAACTCCTGGATCTACTGCCACTTGTCAACTCTAACGACGGACATTTGCGATGACTTTGGAACTTGTCTCGTGCACTTTCCTTGGGATCCAACGGTTGTTGTCCCAGGTTCTTAGATACGATGGTTGGGATCTGATCTCCTTCTGTGTGTGCTCCTTCTATCTGAACGAGGACTCCAACGGTCCAGATATTCTCTCGTGAATCTGAATTTCGCGTTTCGCGACTTTGGAAAACAACCTCCTCTATTCTCCAGACTCTCGATATCCAATTTTCTGAAAGTATCCTTCCCAATGAAAGGAATCAATGGTTTGATATTTCCTTAGATCGATGGCTCAATGTCTCTCCTAAGCTCTCGCCTTCTTCCTGACTGGGAAGATTTCTCAATCTTCAAAGGTTTTGAACCTTTGCTCCTCCTACGAGTCTGACTCTTGGATCTCGTCAACACTTATGAAAGTGATATCCCTTCTAATCTTGATCCTTAAAGGATTTCAATTTCCCACATGCTCCTTGCACTCTTGGGATTCTGTTAAACAAAGATTGAAGGATTTCTTGAAAATAAATTCTTCTTGCCCACCTGGCGTTCCTCTGTTCTGGTCCTTCGATGCTTGGTCGCTTCTTGATGCTATGCACTCCTTGCACCTGGTATAAGTTTCCTTTGTTCTCTCTGAACTCTTCTAAGTCAATCTGAGTCTCAACCGATGCACTCCTTGTATTTGAGATGCACACCTTGCATAGAAGTTTTAGAAGAGAAACAATTGAAACTTATCCAGTTTTGTCACGAACTCATACGATCAACTTCTCGAACAATCATACATGAATGAAATGAAAGTAAACAACATATACATAATACAACATTCATTCAATAACACATTCAAATGAACACGGTCCAAGATTTGGGACAATTCTGTCTGTTTTATTCATTCATGAAAACAAATTACATATCTTGCAATTCTTCACTGCATATTCCTTCTACTCTATTCTTCTCTACTGATTGCTATATATATCTCATAATCTCATATTCTGGCTATTACAATACAACAATAAAAACTATCTAAGGACTGGCTCCACGATCTCTCTCCTCATGTCTGCAACCTATCCTATCAAACTCTTAGCAGTTACCTACTTCATCCTATCACAATAACTAACAGATATTTCCAAATAAGAGTCATCACTCTATATCTGTAACCCCTTATAGTCCTTCACAAATTTACAAACATGGAATATTTAAAACTGTTGCTTTCAAAAATATCTCAACAACCCGATTTAATTTTGAATTAAATATTGAGATGTCATGTCCCTGCCTCCATGCGCTTGTGTCTTTGAATTTTAAGGTGATGCTCCTGCATCAGCTAATTAAAGTGGTTTTAACCACTAGTTGAAGAAGTTGGCCCAACTTGGTGAAAAGACACAACCATAGCGCCTCCCATCTAGTATAAATAAGTGAGGATGGCGCCTCACTTGCTCATTCACTCAACAAGTGCACATGTTTTGGAGATAGTTGCAATTGCAAGAACAAGGAGAGAGAGGTGCATTTCTCAGTCTTGGATATTCTTGGTGGTTTGGTCTTTTATCTTGGCATTGTATTGGAAATCTATATTAAGGAAGTTTTTGTTGGGTTTTCTCCCCCATGAGGGTTTCCCAGGATAAAATTTTGTGTACCTTGTGATTGTGTTTCTCTCAGTGATCCTGGTTATGCTATTATTGTCTAGTAAATTGAAAAGAACTTCATAGCATCTCTAAACTTAATAGGACCTTCTCTCCGATATGCCCCTGTATTTGATGCCACAACATAGTATTTTCTCCAAATATTATAAGAGTTTTTTCTTATTTATCTTCAATAACAAGAATAATGAAACTATTACACACATCACTAATAGTTCTTCCCTCCATCTTATACAAAGTTCCAAACCGAACTCCCTTCAGCAACACCATTGCTCCTTGAATCATCCTGCAAGTTTTTTTATCAAAAACTGTTTTTTCCCCTAGATCATTCATTTTGCTTACAGAAATCAGTTTTTGGTCCAATCCTAGGATGTGCAGAACACCAGGGATTGTTCTAATCCTTCCATCCATGAGATTTAACTTGGATTTTCCTCATCATATGATTTTGGTTATCCAATCGTCACCTAGGAAAATATCACCTCCATCATACCTTTCATATTCACATAACCACTCCCTATGGGGATTCATATGAAATGATGTGCATGAGTCAACCAACCATGCCTCATGATCTACATGTGTTATTGAAGAATCCAAGTACACATCCCCTCCTTATCTCGTGAAGGTTTTCATTTATGTAGAAGGAGTATCATCAGATCCCTTCCCTCTCTCAACACTTTTGGATCTACATTACTTCTTGTAGTGCCCTTATTTTACACATCTCTAGCATACCTTTACAAACTTTCTTGGAGATTTAGATCTACCCTTATATTTAGATCTCCCACTTGAGGACTTAGATCTATTTATTTCCTAGGAGCATCCTCTTGTAAATAATGCATTTGTGCTCTATCCTTACATGTTCTTCCACCTCATCTTCTCCAACAACAAGGATGAGACCAAATCATCAAAACTTGAAGTAGTCGTATTACTATCTATGGAAAAACTAGATTATCCCATGAATCTGGTAAAGAGACCAATAAATTGATACACTTATCTTCATCAAAAATATTAATATCAATAGATAATAACTTACTTAACACAGTATTGAAGTAGTTCATATGCTTTGTCACTGAGTCTCCATATTTCATCGTCAGGTTATACAACTTCTTCTGCATGAATAGTTTGTTTACCAAGGAATTTGAATTATATAGATCCCCTAACTTATCTCGTAATTCCTTGGTTTTAGCTTCCCTGGAAACATTCAGTAGTATTGAATCTGAGAGGCACAATCAGATTGTGCTCTTTTCCTTTCGATCCAACTTTATCCATTCTTCTACTCATGTTCCTGTAGGTGTAGTACCTAGATCCAGAGTGATCCACTGATATTTTTCCACCAACAGATCTTATATCTTGAGCTTCCACTGCTCAAAACCTTTCCCATTAAATTTCTCGATCTCTATTTTCAAATTGCTTGCCATTTATTTTCACCTGAAGAATCGATGTCACAGATATCCCACTATAACAAGGTTTACCACAGACCCAAGACAAAACCCCTGACAACAAAGGCATCCCCCTAAAGCCAATAATTGATCCAATACAAAATGTATATTTTAAACTTGTACAATTAATTACTACAAACATATTCTTAGTAAAAACAGAAAATATACAATGACACACACACACACATTACACATATATTTTTACCCTGGAAACCCAAACCGGGAAAACCAACAACATGTTTAGAGTTGCACCTCTAATATTCTTTATTCATCTTATCTTCATTTCTTACAATACATAACATATATAGGATCTTATGGAATCTAAAAATACTAATCCATTTACCTATGTTAGTCAACAACCCTAATTCCTTAATCGAAATTAGAAAACCATTGGTGAAAACCATGTGCCGAAAAACTGCCAAAAACAAATGCAAAAAACTGCCAAAAAAATTGGGGGAGCTTCGTCCCTTAACCCCCTTATAGGGGGGTGGAATAGCCCCCCCAAGGCTCCCATATTAGTGTACAATACATGGAACCAATATTTCAAAGAATATAACACATACCCAACAAAAACAACTTAGCCTACTAAATAAGAATTTTAAAATGCCCCATACATATAAAATAAAACCAAAGGGAAGTTAGCCCATAAAAATTACAACAAAATGATATGTTGACTTACTCATGCATATAAAACATAATAAAAACCATGAATGTATGAAAACCCAACAAACATAACCCAACATTTAGATATTAATTTACACGGCGGAATATTCATGATAAAAACAACATAACGCATATCTATTAGTAATTAATCAATTTATTGCATACGAAGGATGAACCTCCCAGTCATATGTGTTGTTTTTCATTTTCTCTCAA
>JASDQU011403527.1:64590-76209 GCA_032191745.1 Picea mariana
GCCCCCAAAATGAATCTCCTCGATGATACCTTTCCAACAAGCTATCATATGCCTAAAACGGAGATCGTATGCAAAAGTTACGACCCCGGGAAGTTGATGTACTAACTTACCCAAACGGGGCCCACATGACTTTTGGCACTTCATCTCCTAGGGTTAGGTTTTTGGATGTCTAGGACTTTTGGCATTCCTGTTTATTGTAAAAATTCTTTCAGAGCCTCATTTCAATCATCTTCTTGTGAATGCGAGTAGCCGTCACATCTCTTCTCAGAGATAAGATGCCACCATTCTAGCGAATCTTTCACTTTGTATTTTTACAGTCTCTGTACATTTCTTTCATTAATAGAAATCATGTATTACTGTATCTCTGTGTTTATGGTTGCATCTCTGATATATTTATGTTATATTATTGGATATACGCAATATCTTAGTGAATTTCTTTATTATATCTCCCCTTTCATTTCGTGCAGAAAATAATCTGGATCAGTGATATCAGAGCAGGTTGTTCTTGGTCATTTTTTTCAGTGCATGTCCCCGACGAGGTCTGAGAATAGCAAGTTGGGTCTCAATCTTGTCTCTCTTGAGGAAAATCGCTCTCGCACACCCAAGAAACCCTCAATGGGAGAAGAAAATAAAAACGACAGAGCAGACGATCCTATCAGTCTGTTGCTTGAGCAAGCTCTCACGCGACAGAGGGACGAAATGATGGAAAATTTTTCCAACATCCTTCAACGCCTGCCGATAGAAATAGGTGAATATTCATCAAGCGGCCACTTTGGAAGCACCTCACCTTTCAAGGTACAATTTAATTTTTATATTCTTGTATTTGAAGGACAGATAGATGCAGAAGCCCAAGAAAATGGTTAACTTTGCTAGAAGGTTATTTCTCTATTCACAATTTTTCCAACAAAGAAAAGATCACCTTCACACTCCTTAAAGCTCTCCCTCATGTCAAACATTGGTGGGAAACTTATTGGGAGCAAAGTTCCATAGAGGATTCTGGAATATATGGGGTCGATCCCACTTGGGATTTTTTTTTGGATGCGGTAAAGAAACAGTATTACCCTGTTGGCAACTATGAGGACCAGTACATGAGATGGACCACACTGCAGCAAGAGAGGGGCAATGCAGTTCTGGATTTAACCAATACCTTCCATACCTTGCGCACCAAGCTAGGTATCAAAGACTCCAAGCAACATTTGGTTCTGAAATACCATGGGGCTCTAGATAGATACATCTAGACTGAAATGGATTTTCCAGACATCTCATCACTCAGTGCAGCTTATCGATATGCTGTTAAAATTGAGCAGAAATTTAAGCACCAGAACAAATGGGAATTCAGGTCTACAAATGCGCAACAACCAAAGTATGAAAAAGACGGCCCTAACAAATAGTCTCTCGAAAACTAGTCCAAGACACAGGAAAAGAAGGGTCACAGGAAGACAAAGAAGGACATCAGAAAATGGTGTGATTTCCACAAAAGCCCCTAGCACAACACCAATGAATGTCACTCAAAACAGTCATTGGTGGCCGAGATCAAAGACAAGGAGCCAAAACCTGATTCGGAATCTGATTCTGAAAATATAGGTAAAGGACAGATCATTGACGCAGACCCCACTGCTATTGTCATGACTGTTGCAATTCAACCAGAAGAACCAACAAATCCTGAAGAGGGGGAGTGTCTATTTCATTCACATATGTAAGTGAAGGGGACCTCACTGCATTTTATTGTTGATAGTGGAAGCCAGAAGAACCTCATCTCAGCAGAGATCGTCAAACAGTTGGGATTGTCGACAACACCACACCCGTAGCCATACAACATCTGGTGGCTTCACCAAGGATGAGATCTTCGTGTCAGCCAGCAATGTCGATTTTCATATGGCATCCAACCCTTCAAGGATGAGGTATTATGTGATGTTGCCCCACTAGATGTTTGTGATGTTCTCTTGGACCAACCATATATGTGGAAGCGCAACGTTGTTTATGAGTCTCGACCCCACAGTGTCATTGTTTCTCTAGGGAGTCATATCTACAGAGTACCAGAGATAGTTCCCACTACTATCCCACCTAAAAATTGCCGCAAGGTAGTATCTCATACTTCAAAATTTAGCTTCTTCACAATCTGTTCAAAAGGGGAACATAAGGACACTGCAACCACTACAACTTCGCCCCAAGCACCTTCTTTCCAATAGAAGCAGGTCAACAAGGTTGCAGCAAAGCGTAAAGACTCCTTCTGCACACTATCCTCTCATGTAGCTTGACTTGTTGAACAGCCTCAGCCTCAACAAGTTCGTGACAGACTTCCACAAACTAAGCAGCGCGACGTCTCCACAAAGGCACGCAGCTCACCAAGATGCAGATTCAGCAAACGCTTTCCCCTTTCCCCCAGGAACTCAATGCAATGGATACCATTGCTTCCTAAGGAGGGAGGATTGATCCAAGTGGATATCGATGGCCACCCACCTTTTCCGACTGGCTTAAAACAGTTTTCTGGCAAATTTGGCAATATACTATTTTTAGTAGTTTTTAACTTTGGGGGCTATTATGAGGGCCCGAATGAAGGTTTTTCGATATCGAGGTTCTCAACCATAGATGAAGGCATGATTGAGCCCCCAAAATGAATCTCATCAATGATACCTTTCCAATGATATATCATACGCCTAAAACGGAGATCGTATGCAAAAGTTACGACCCCGGGAAGTTGATGTACTAACTTACCCAAACGGGGCCCACATGACTTTTGGCGCTTCATCTCCTAGGGTTAGGTTTTTAGATGTCTAGGACTTTTGGAATTCCTGTTTATTGTAAAAATTCCTTTAGAGCCTCATTGTAATCATCTTCTTGTGAATGCGAATACCCATCACATCTCTTCTCAGAGATAAGCTGCCACCATTCTAGCGAGTCTTTCACTCTGTATTTTTACAGTCTTTGTACATTTCTTTCATTAATAGAAATCGTGTATTACTGTATCTTTGTGTTTATGGTTGCATATATAATATATTTCTGTTATATTGTTGGATATACGCGATATCTCTATGCATTTCTTTATTATATCTTCGCTCTCATTTCGTGCCAAAAATAATCCGGATTAGTGGTATCAGAGTAGGTTGTTTTTGGTCATTTTTTCAGTGCATTTCCCCGACCAGGTCTAAGTATAGCAAGTTGCATCTCGAGCTTGTCTCTCTTGAGGACAATCGCTCTTGCACACCCAAGAAACCCTCAATTCTAGAAGAAAAGAAAAATGACGAAGCAGACTATCCTATTAGTCTGTTGCTTGAGCAAGCTCTCACGTGAGAGAGGAACGAAATGATGGAGAATTTTTTTGACATACTTCAATGCCTGCTGATAGCAAGAGGTGCATATTCATTAAGCGGCCACTTTGGAGGCACCTCGCCTTTCAAGGTACAAGTTAATTTTGATATTTCTATATTTGAAGGAAAGATAGATGCAGAAGCCCTAGAAAAATGGTTAACTCTTCTAAAAGGTTATTTCTTTGTTCACAATTTTTTCGACAAAGAAAAGATCACCTTCGCACTCCTTAAAGCTATCCCTCATGTCAAACATTGGTGGGAAACTTATTGGGAGCAAAGTTCCACAGAGGAGTCTGGAATATATGGGGTCAATCCCACTTGGGATTTTTTTGTGGATGCGGTAAAGGAGCAGTATTACCCTGTTGGAAACTATGAGGAACAGTACATGAGATGGACCACACTGTGGCAAGAGAGGGGCCAAGCAGTTCCGGAGTTCACCAATACCTTCCATACCTTGTGCACCAAGATGGGTATCAAAAACTCTGAATGACATTTGGTTCTTAAATACCGTGGGGCTCTACACAGATACATCCAGACTGAAATGGATTTTTTGGACATCTCATCACTCGGTGTTGCTTATCGATATGTTGTTAAAATTGAGCAAAAATTTAAGCACCAGAACAAACGGGAATTCGGGTCTGCAAATCTGCAACAACCAAAGTATGACAAAGACGGCCCTAACAAAGAGTCTCCCAAAAACTAGTCCAAGACACAGCAAAAGAAGGGTCACGAGAAGACAAAGAAGGACACCGGAAAATGATGTGATTTCCACAAAATCCCTTGGCACAACACCAATGAATGTCGCTCAAAACAGTCATTAGTGGTCGAGATCAAAGACAAGGAGCCAAACCCTGATTCAGAATATGATTCTAAAACTACTGGAAAAGGACAGATCATTGACGCAGACCCCACTACTATTGTCACGACCCCGGCAATTCAACCAGAAAAACCAATAGATCCTAAAGAGGGGGAGCAACTTTTTCATTAACATATGTGGGTGAAGGGGACCCCGCTGCATTTTATTGTTGATAGCGGAAGCCAGAAGAACCTCATCTCAGCTGAGGTCATCAAACAGTTGGGATTGTCGACAACACCACACCTGCAGCCATACAACATCGGGTGGCTTCACCAAGGATGAGATCTTCGTGTCAGCCAGCAATGTCAATTGTCATATGGCATCCAACCCTTCAAGGATGAGGTATTATGTGATGTTACCCCACTAGATGTTTGTGATGTTCTCTTGGGCCAACCATATATGTGGAAGCACCATGTTGTTTATGAGTCTCGACTCCGTAGTATCATTGTTTCTCTGGGGGGTCATCTCTACAGAATACCAGAGGTAGTTCCGACTACTGTTCCACCTTAAAAGTGCCGCAATTTAGTATCTCATNGTGTCTCTCTTGTATTGTGTGTCTTCTGTGTTTTGTTTCTGCATTTGTTTTATTTTATTGCTCCGCGGTCCTATTTTTCTAACAATCTCTACAGAATACCAGAGGTAGTTCCGACTACTGTTCCACCTTAAAAGTGCCGCAATTTAGTATCTCATACTGCAAAATTTAGCTTCTTCATAATCTGTTCAAAAGGGGAACAGAAGGACACTGCAACCACTACAGCTTCAACCCAAGCACCTTCTATCCAACAGAAGCAGGTCGACAAGGTTGCATCAAAGCATAAAGATTCCTTCTGCACATCTTCCTATCATGTAGCCCGACTTATTGAACAGCCTCAGCCTCAACAGGTTCGTGACAAACTTCCACAAATTGAGCAGCGTGACGTCTCCAGCAAGGCAAGTAGCTCACCAAGATGAAGATTCAGCAAACGCTTTTCCCTCTCCCCCGGGAACTCAACGCAATGGAGACATTTTCTTCCTAAGGAGGGAGAATTGATCCAGGTGGATATCGGTGGCCACCTACCTTTTTCGACTGGCTCAAAATAGTTTTCTGGAAAATTTGGCAATTTACTATTTTTAGCAATTTTTAACTTCCGGGGCCATTTTGAGGGCCCAAATGAAGTATTTTCAAGATATATATTCTCAATAAATTCCAAAGGCATGATTGAGCCCCCAAAATGAATCTCCTTTATGATATCTTTCCAACGAGCTATCATACACCTAAAACGAAGATCGTATGCAAAAGTTACGACCACGAGAAGTTGATGTACTAACTTACCCAAACGGGGCCCACATGACTTTTGGCACTTCATCTCCTAGGGTTAGGTTTTTGGATGTCTAGGAATTTTGGAATTCATTTTTATTGTAAAAATTCCTTCAGAGCCTCATTGCAATCATCTTCTTGTGAATGCGAGTAGCCATCACATCTCTTCTCAGAGATAAGTTGCCACCATTCTAGCGAGTCTTTCACTCTGTATTTTTACAGTCTCTGTACATTTCTTTCATTAATAGAAATCATGTATTACTGTATCTATGTGATTATGGTTGCATCTCTAATATATTTCTATTATATTATTCGATATATGCGATATCTCTGTGCATTTCTTTATTATATCTCCGCTCTCATTTTGTGCCGAAAATAATCTGGATCAATGGTATCAGAGCAGGTTGTTCTTGTTCATTTTTTTCAATGCATGTCCCCAACGAAGTCTGAGTATAGAAATTTGGGTCTCGAGCTTGTATCTCTTGAGGAAAATTGCTCTCACACACCCAAGAAACCCTCAATGGAAGAAGAAAAGAAAAACAATGGAGCAGACGATCCTATCAGTCTATTGCTTGAGCAAGCTCTCACGCGACCAAGGGACAAAATGATGGAGAATTTTTCTGACATCCTTCAATGTCTACCGATAGAAAGAGGCACATATTCATCAAGTGTCCACTTTGGGGGCACCTTACCTTTCAAGGTACAAGTTAATTTTGATATTCCTGTATTTGAAGAACAGATAGATGCAGAAGCCCTAGAAAAATGGTTAACTCTGCTAGAAGATTATTTCTCTATTCACAATTTTTCCAAAAAAGAAAAGATCACCTTCGCACTCCTTAAATCTCACCCTCATGTCAAACATTGGTGGGAAACTTACTGGGAGCAAAGTTCCACAGAGGAGTCTGGAATATATGGGGCTGATCCCACTTGGGATTTTTTTGTGGATGCAGTAAAGGAACAGTTTTACCCTGTTGGCAACTATGAGAACTAGTACATGAGATCGACCACACTGCGGAAACAGAGGGGCCAAGAAGTTCCGGAGTTAACCAATACCTTCCATACCTTGTGCACCAAGCTAGGTATCAAAGACTCTGAGTGACATTTGGTTCTGAAATGATGTGGGGCTCTACACAGATACATCCAAAATAAAATGGATTTTCTGAACATCTCATCACTCGGTGTTGCTTATCGATATGTTGTTAAAATTGAGAAGAAATTTAAGCACCAGAACAAATGGGAATTCGGGTTTGCAAATATGCAACAACCAAAGTATGATAAATATGGCCCTAACAAACAGTCTCCCTAAAACCAGTCTAAGACACAGGAAAAGAAGGGTCACAAGAGGATAAAGAAGGACACCAGAAAATGGTGTGATTTCCACAAAATCCCCTGGCACAACAATGATGAATGTCGCTCAAAATAGTCATTGGTGGCCGATATCAAAGACAAGGAGCCAAACCCTTGTTCAGAATTTGATTCTAAAAATATTAGTACATGACAGATCATTGATGCAGACCCCACTACTATTGTCGTGACCGCAGCAATTCAACCAGAAGAACCAACAGATCCTTAAGAGGGGAAGCGCCTTTTTCATTCACAGATGTGGGTGAAGGGGACCCCACTGCATTTTGTTGTTGATAGAGGAAGCCAAAAGAACCTCATCTCAGTAGAGGTCATCAAATAGTTGGGATTGTCGAAAACAACACACCCGCAGCCGTACAACATCGGGTGGCTTCGCCAAGGACGAGATCTTCATGTCAGCCATCAATGTCGATTGTCATATGGCATCCAACCCTTCAAGGATGATATATTATGTGATGTTTTCCCACTATATTTCTGTGATGTTCTCTTGGGCCAACCATATATGTGGAAGTGCCACGCTGTTTATGAGTCTCGACCCTGCAATGTCATTGTTTCTCTGGGGGGTCATCTCTACAGAATACTAAAGGTAGTTATGACTACTATTTCACCTAAAAAATGTCGCAAGGTAGTATCTCATACTGTAAAATTTAGCTTCTTCACAATCTGTTCAAAAGGGGAACAGAAGGACACTGCAACCACTACAGCTTCACCCCAAGCACCTTCTGTCCAATAGAAGCAGGTCGACAAGGTTGCAGCAAAGTGAAAAGATTCCTTCTGCACACTGTCCTCTCATGTAGCTTGACTTGTTGAACAACCTCAGCCTCAATAAGTTTGTGACATAATTCCACAAACTGAGTAGCGTGACATCTCCAGCAAGGCAAGCAGCTCACCAAGATGCAGATTCAGCAAACGCTTTTCCCTCTCCCTCGGGAACTCAACGCAATGGAGACCATTGCTTCCTAAGGAGGGAGGATTGATCCAGGTTTATATCGGTGGCCACCCACCTTTTCCTACTGGCTCAAAATAGCTTTCTAGCAGATTTGGCAATTTACTATTTTTAGCAGCTTTTAACTTCCGGGGCCATTTTGAGGGCCTAAATGAAGTTTTTAATATATCGAGGTTATCAAACAAAGATAAAGGCATTATTGAGAAAAAAACATTATTCTACTCGACAATACCTTTCCAACGAGATATCATACGCCTAAAACAGAGATCGTATGCAAAAGTTACGACCCCGGGAAGTTGATGTACTAACTTACCCAAACGGGGCCCACATGACTTTTGGTGCTTCATCTCCTAGGGTTAGGTTTTTGGATGTCTAGGACTTTTTGCCTTCTTGTTTATTGTAAAAAGGCCTTCAAATCCTCATTTTAATCATCTTCTTGCGAATGCGAGTAGCCATCACATCTCTTCTCAGAGATAAGCTACCACCATTCTAGTGAGTCTTTCACTCTGTATTTTTACAGTCTCTGTACATTTCTTTCATTAATAGAAATCATGTATTATTGTATCTCTATGTTTATGGTTGCATCTCTGATATATTTCTGTTATATTATTGGATATACGTGATATCTTTGTGCATTTCTTTATTATATCTCCGCTCTCATTTCGTGTCGAAAATAATCCGAATCATCCCTCTTTTTGGGAGAAACCTCTTGCTACAAACCTTGCCTTATACTTTTCTATACTTCCATCTACAATATGCTTGATCTTGTAGATCCACTTGGAATTCAATAATAACTTCCCCTTCGGTCTCATATCTATATCCCATACATCATTCTTCATGATGGATTGGTACTCCTCCATCATGGCATCCTTCCAAACATGTTGGCATGTTGCTTCCTCTAAACTAGAAGGTTCAAAATAAATGATATTTCTCATAAGACCCACATAGCTAGAAAATATTTGCACAGGTCATCTCTCCTTGAGGGTGTCTCTAGGGGTTGTATGTCTGTGGACATCCTCCAAGGTCTCTCGAAGCCATCTAGGTCTTGTGTCCTATTCACTAGAAGGATCCATTGGATCCAAAAACTCCTCTGACTCCTCCTCATGATATTAGGGTGTCTCCTCTATATTGGATGCAATTGTACTCTCCTCAATATTTGGGGCCTTGTGTTCCTCACCACCTGCGGTGATCTCATGGGACCTCATGAAATCCATGTCCTCCTCAAACCCGACATCCCAACTAACCACAACATATCATTTTCCTAGAATGTATATACGGTAGGCCTTTGAAGTCTCGTTGTATCTCACAAACATGCCCTTTATTCCTAAAGGTTCCAACTTCGTTCTCTTCTCCTTAGGAACATGGATGTAGAATGGACAACCAAATATCCTCAAATGTCTTATATCAATTTTCACTCCTGTGAATTCCTCCTCAAGAGTCTTATCCTCAAATATCCTATGAGGACTCTTGTTCTAAACATAAACTTCATTGTTCCTTGCTTCTACCCAAAGCATCATGGGTAGATCCTGGCCATGTAACATTTCCTTGGAAACTTCAATTATGGTCTGGTTTTTCCTCTCTGCAACCCCATTATGTTGTGGGTTGAAAGGCACTGTCAAATCCCTCTTAATATTGGCCTCCATACAGAATTTATTGAACTATTGGAGGTATACTCACCCCCATTATCTGACCTCAAAACCTTGATATTATCCCCTATATAATTCTCCACCAGAGCTTTGAACTCACTGAATTGACTGAATACTTGATCCTTGGTCTTTGTGAAAAAAATACATGTCCTCCTAGAATAACCATCAATAAAGGTCATGTAATATTGGCAACCACTCACGGGTGGAACTAGCATCGGTCTACACACATCTGAATGTACTAGATCCAAGATATCCTTGGACCTACTGTCATTGCTTGGAAAAGAAGCCTTGGTATTCCTACCAAGTGAACATCCTCTACATACTCCCTAGTGTTATGTTCCAAACTATGGAATACCTGTATCCATTTTCCTAAATACTGGCAATGCCTGGTGATGTAAGTGTCCTAATATCCTATGCCAAAGATCGCATATATTATCACGGTCATGCACCAGGGACTGAGCTAGATAACATGTCATCTTGTAGAGATTATCATCACAAGTCCCAATGACTTATGTCGAGTCAAATACTCAATCCCTTTGGCTAAAAAAGAACCTTCCCATCAACGAATTCCATTGCATACCCTCTGTCCTCCATGGTAGAGATAGAGAGTAGGTTTTTCTTTAGTCCAATACAACACTTCACTAATCTTGAGAGGATTTTTGGACTTTAGCTAAAATGAATTTGTTCCAACTCGCCTGACTGCATACTTGGCATTATCTATTGGTTGTGGAGCCTGATTATCTTCTTGATTTAGAGGTCTTTTACTTTCAGCCATGTTTATACCCCATGAAGTATTTACACCCCAGAAGTATGTCCACTCTTCCACGCGGGGGAGTGAAGAGGGGGAGTACCCCCTCTGCAGGGTCTGGGGGGGCTATCCCCCCGGCTGGGGGGTCTAGGGGCAAGCAGGCCCCTAGCGGGGGTTCGGAGGCGAAGCCCCTGAAGCAAAAATTGCCTTGTAAAAGTATTTTGTAATTTCATTGTAAATCTAGACTGTTCATTATAAGGTCGCAGATCTAACGATAGAGATTATGTTAGGGTTTTTTTGCCCTAGAAGGCAACCCTCTTTTATGAGGGAAATGTATTGCGGCTATGGAGGTTGGTGATTATTGTATTCTGAGAGAGGAGGTTGTGAGAGAAAGAAGAGGAAGTTACAGCGGGTTTTGCTGTAGGTTGTATCCCTTCATTTTGATGGATAATAATAAAGAAAGGACCTGGAAATTTCTCTAGTGGACGTAGCCCACACTGGGTGAACCATGTAAATCTATGTCTCTCTTGTATTGTGTATCTTCTATGTTTTATTTCCACATTTGTTTTATTTTATTGCTCCGCGGTCCTGTATTTCTAACAACTGGTATCAGAGCGTAAGGTAACTCGCAGGAAAAGAGGGTTCCTGGTTCGAGTGGGAGAAATGTCGTAAGATGGAAAGTTTAGGATCGAGAAATTTAACGACCAAAACTACCAGTTATGGAAGATGCAGATGGAAGATTATTTATATCAGAAGGATCTATTCCTACCATTGAGTGGAGTAGCAAAGAAGCCGACGGCCATGAAGGACGAAGAATGGGAGATTCTTGACAGAAAGGCTCTAGGAATGATACGACTGAGCCTGGCAGCGTCAGTGGCTTTCAATATCTCGAAAGAAAAGACAACGAAGGGTTTGATGGACGCGTCGGCCAAATTGCATGAAAACCCCTCGGCGTCCAATAAGGTATTTCTAATGAAGAGATTATTTAATATGAAGATGTCGGAAGGTGGGTTTGTTGCAGATCATCTAAATGAATTTAATACAGTTACTAATCAACTNTCATGGCCGTAAGTAACTCTGTCTCTGGTTCAAAAACTTTAAAATTTGATGATGTTGTTGGTGTTATCCTTAGTGAGGAAATGCGATGGAAAAGCACAGGTGAGACATCAGGTAATGCGTTGAACATGGAGAACAAGGGAATACAAAAGGATAGAGGAAAGGGCTCAGGGAACCGTGGGAATTCTAGGAAGGGCAGATCCAAATCTAGACTTGGAAAGATATAGTGTTGGAATTGTGGGAAGAAAGGACATCTGAAGAAAGACTGCAGAGCTCCAAAGAAACAAAGAGATGGACAGCAGGAGAGAAATCAGGAAGCAAATGTAATAGGTGATGTGTTACAAGATGCTTTGATTCTTTCTGTAGATAATATTTCTGAGTCTTGGGTAGTAGATTTAGG
>JASDQU011403527.1:78166-90192 GCA_032191745.1 Picea mariana
GTGAGTGTGGTGTTGTCGACAATCCCAACTGTTTGACGACCTCTGCTGAGATGAGGTTCTTTTGGCTTCCGCTATCAACAATAAAATGCAGTGGGGTCGCTTTCACCCACATATGTGAATGAAAAAGGTTCTCCACCTCTTCAGGATCTATTGGTTCTTATGGTTGAATTGCTGCGGTCGCGAAAATAGCAGTGGGGTCTACATCAATGATCTGTCCTTTACTAGTATTTTTAGAATCTAGGGCTTCTGCATCCACAAAAAAATCCCAAGTGGGATCGGCCCCATATATTCCAGACTCCTCTATGGAACTTTTCTCCCAGTAAGTTTCCCACCAATGTTTGACATGAGGGAGAGCTTTAAGGAGTGCGAAGGTGATCTTTTCTTTGTCGAAATTTTTTTGAATAGAGAAATAACCTTTTAGCAGAGTTAACCATTTTTCTAAGGCTTCTGCATCTATCTGTCCTTCAAATACAGAAATATAAAAATTAACTTGTACCTTGAAAGGTGAGGTGCTTCCAAAGTGGCCTCTTGATGAAGATGTGCCTGTTTCTATCGGTAGGCGTTGAAGGATGTGAGAATAATTCTCCATCATTTCATCCCTCTGTCGCGTGAGAGCTTGCTCAAGCAACAATATGATAGGATCGTCTGCTCCATCGTTTTTCTTTTCTTCTTCCATTGAGGGTTTCTTGGGTGTGCGAGAGTGATTTTCCTAAAGAGAGATAAGTTTGAGACCCAAATTTCTATACTCAGACCTTGTCGGGGACATGCACTAAAAAAAACGACGAAGAACAACCTGCTGTGATACCATTGATCCAGATTATTTTTGGCACGAAATGAGAGGGGAGATATAATAAAAAAATGCACTAAGATATTGCATATATCCAATAATATAACACAAATATATCAGATATGCAACTATAAACACAGAGATACAATAATACACGATTTATATTAATGAAATAAATGTACAGAGACTGTAAAAATACAGAGTGAAAGACTCGCTAGAATGGTGGCAGCTTATCTCTAAGAAGAGATGCGACGGTTACTCACATTCGCAAGAAGATGATTGCAATGAGTCTCTGAAGGCCTTTTTACAATAAACAGGAATTCCAAAAGTCCTAGACATCCAAAAACCTAACCCTAGGAGATGAAGTGCCAAAAGTCATGTGGGCCCCGTTTGGGTAAGTTAGTACATCAACTTCTCGGGGTCGTAACTTTTCCATATGATCTCTGTTTTAGGCGTATGATAGCTTGTTGGAAAGGTATCATCGAGGAGATTCATTTTGGGGGATCAATCATTCCTTCTTCAATCATTGAGAACCTAGATATCGAAAAACCTTCAATTGGGCCCTCAAAATGACTCCGGAAGTTAAAAACTACTAAAAATAGTAAATTGCCAAATTTGCCAGAAAACTCTTTTGAGCCAGTCGAAAAAGGTGGGTGGCCACTGATATCCACCTGGATCAATCCTCCCTCCTTAGGAAACAATGGTATCCATGCGTTGAGTTCTCGAGGGAGAGGGAAAAGTGTTTGCTGAATCTGCATCTTGGTGAGTTGCTTGCCTTGTTGGAGACGTCGCGTTGCTCAGTTTGTGGAAGTATGTCATGAACCTGTTGAGGCTGAGGATGTTCAACAAGTCGAGATACATGAGAGGATGGTGTGCAAAAGGAATCTTTGCACTTTGCTGCAAACTTGTCGACCTGCTTCTGTTGCAGTGTCCTTCTCTTCCCCTTTGGAACAGATTGTGAAGAGGCTGAATTTTGCAGTATGAGATACTACCTTGCGACACTTTTTAGGTGGAACAGTAGTTGGAACTACCTCTGATATTCTGTAGAGATGACCCCTGAGAGAAATAATCACACTGCGGGGTCGAGAATCATAAACAACGTGGTGCTTCCACATATATGGTTGGCCCAAGAGAACATCACAAACATCTAGTGGGGAAACATCACATAATACCTCTTCCTTGAAGGGTTGGATGCCATATGACAATCGACATTACTGGCTGAAATGAAGATTTCGTCCTTGGCGAAGCCACCCGATGTTGTATGGCTGCGGGTGTGGTGTTGTTAACAATCCCAACTGTTTGATGACCTCTAGTGAGATGAGGTTCTTCTGGCTTCCACTATCAACAATAAAATGCAGTGGGGTCCCCTTCACCCACATCTGTGAATGAAAAAGGTGCTCCCCCTCTTTAGGATCTGTTGGTTCTTCTGGTTGAATTGCTGCGGTTGCAACAATAGAAGTGGGGTCTGCGTCAATGATCTATCCTTTACCAGTATTTTTAGAATCAGACTCTGAATCAAGGTTTGGCTCCTTGTCTTTGATCTCGACAACCAATGACTGTTTTGAGCGACATTCATCGGTGTTGTGCCAGGGGATTTTGTGGAAATCACACCATTTTCCGGTGTCCTTCTTTGTCTTCCTGTGACCCTTCGTTTCCTGTGTCTTGGACTGGTTTTTAGGAGACTGTTTGTTAACAACATATCGATAAGTAGCACCAAGTGATGAGATGTCCAGAAAATCCATTTCAGTCTGGGTGTATCTGTGTAGAGCCCCATGGTATTTCAGAACCAAATGTCGCTCGGAGTCTTTGATACCCAGCTTGGTACGCAAGGTATGGAAGGTATTGGTGAACTCTGGAACTACTTGGCCCCTCTCTTACCATAGTGTGGTCCATCTCATGTAATAGTCCTCATAGTTTCCAATAGGGTAATACGGTTCCTTTATCGCATCAACAAAAAAATCCCAAGTGGGATCGGCCCCATAAATTATAGAATCCTCTGTGGAACTTTGCTCCCAGTAAGTTTCCCACCAATGTTTGACATGAGGGAGAGCTTTAAGGAGTGTGAAGGTGATTTTTTTTTGTCGAAAAAATTGTGAATAGAGAAATAACCTTCTAGTAGAGTTAACCATTTTTCTAGGGCTTCTACATCTATCTGTCCTTCAAATACAGGAATATCAAAATTAACTTGTACCTTGAAAGGCGAGGTGCCTCCAAAGTGGCTACTTGATGAATATGCACCTGTTGCTATTGGCAGGCATCGAAGGATGTGGAAAAAATTCTCCATCATTTCGTCCCTCTGTCGCGTGAGAGCTTGCTCAAGCAATAGACTGATAGGATCGTCTGCTCCATCGTTTTTGTTTTCTTCTACCATTGAGGGTTTCTTGGGTGTGTGAGTGTGATTTCCTCAAGCGAGACAAGCTTGAGACCCAACTTGCTATACTCAGACCTCGTCAGGGAAATGCACTAAAAAAATGACCAAGAATAGCCTTCTCTGATACCACTGTTCCGGATTATTTTCGGTACGAAATGAGAGCGGAGATATAATAAAGAAATGCACAGAGATATTGTGTATATTCAATAATATAATAGAAATATATCAGAGATGCAACCATAATCATAGAGATACAGTAATACATAATTTATATTAATTAAAGAAATGTACAGAGACTATAAAAATACATTGTGAAAGACTCGCTAGAATGGTGGCAGCTTATCTCTGAGAAGAGATGTGACGGCTACTCGCATTTGCAAGAAGATGATTTCAATGAGGCTCTAAAGGCCTTTTTACAATAAACAGGAATGCCAAAAGTCCTAGACATTGAGAACCTCGATCTCGAAAAACCTTCATTTGGGCCCTCAAAATGGCCCCGGAAGTTAAAAACTGCTAAAAATAGTAAATTGCCAAATTTTCCAAAACACTATTTTGAGCTAGTCGGAAAAGGTGGGTGGCTAGCGATAACCACCTGGATCAATCCTCCCTCCTTAGGAAGCAATGGTCTTCATTGCATTAAGTTCCCGGGGAAGAGGGAAAAACGTTTGCTGAATCTGCATCTTGGTGAGTTGCTTGCCATGATGGAGACGTCGCATTGCTCAGTTTGTGGAAGTCTGTCATGAACCTATTGAGGCTGAGGCTATTCAAAAAGTCAGGCTACATGAGAGGACGGTGTGTAGAAGGAATCTTTGCGCTTTGCTGCAACCTTGTCAACTTGATTCTGTTGGACAAAAGGTTCTTGGGGCGAAGCTGTAGTGGTTGTAGTGTCCTTCTGTTCCCCTTTCGAATAGATTGTGAAGAGGCTGAATTTTGCAGTATGAGATACTACCTTGTGACAATTTTTAGGTGGAATAGTAGTCGGAACTACCTCTGATATTCTGTAGAGATGACCCCCGAGAGAAATAATCACACTGCGGGGTCGAGACTCATAAACAATGTGGTGCTTCCACATATATGGTTGGCCCAAGAGAACATCACAAACATCTAGTGGAAAAACATCACATAATACCTCTTCCTTGAAGGGTTGGATGCCATAAGACAATCGACATTACTGGCTGAAATGAAGATCTCGTCCTTGGCGAAGCCACCTGATGTTGTATGGCTGCGGGTGTGGTGTTGTCGACAATCCCAACTGTTTGACGACCTCTGCTGAGATGAGGTTCTTCTGACTTCCACTATCAACAATAAAATGCAGTGGGGTCCCCTTCACCCACATCTGTGAATGAAAAAGGTGCTCCCCCTCTTTAGGATCTGTTGGTTCTTCTGGTTGAATTGCTGCAGTCGCGACAATAATAGTGGGGTCTGCGTCAATGATCTGTCCTTTACGAGTATTTTCAGAATCAGATTCTGAATTAGGGTTTGGCTCCTTGTCTTTGATCTCGACCACCAATGACTGTTTTGAGCGACATTCATCGGTGTTGTGCCAGTGGATTTTGTGGAAATCACACTATTTTCCGGTGTCCTTCTTTGTCTTCCCGTGACCCTTCTTTACCTGTGTCTTGGACTGGTTTTCAGGAGACTGTTTGTTAGGGATGTCTTGGTCATACTTTGGTTGTTGCGGATTTGCAGACCTGAATTCCCGTTTTTTCTGGTGCTTAAATTTTTTCTCAATTTTAACAACATATCGATAAGTAACACTGAGTGATGAGATGTCCAAAAAATCCATTTCAGTCTGGATGTATCTGTGTAGAGTCCCAGGGTATTTCAGAACCAAATGTCACTCGGAGTCTTTGATACCCAGCTTGGTGCACAAGGTATGGAAGGTATTGGTGAACTCCAAAACTGCTTGGCCCCTCTCTTGTCGTAGTGTGGTCCATCTCATGTACTGGTCCTCATAGTTGCCAACAAGGTAATACTATTCCTTTACCGCATCCGCAAAAAAATCCCAAGTGGGATCAACCCCACATATTCCAGAATCCTCTGTGGAACTTTGCTCCTAGTAAGTTTCCCACCAATGTTTGACATGAGAGAGAGCTTTAAGGAGTGCAAAGGTGATCTTTTCTTTGTTGGAAAAATTGTGAATAGAGAAATAACCCTCTAGCAGAGTTAACAATTTTTCTAGGGATTTTGCATCTATCTATCCTTCAAATACATGAATATCAAAATTAACTTGTACCTTGAAAGGCGAGGTGCCTCCAAAGTGGCCGCTTGATGAAGATACACCTATTTCTATTGGCAGACATTTAAGGATGTGGGAAAAATTCTCCATCATTTCATCCCTCTGTCGCGTGAGAGCTTGCTTAAGCAACATACTGATAGGATCATTTGCTCTGTCGTTTTTATTTTCCTCTACCATTGAGGGTTTCTTGGGTGTGAGAGAGTGATTTTCCTCAAGAAAGACAAGCTCAAGACCCAACTTGATATACTCATACCTCGTTGAGGACATGCATTGAAACAAATGACCAAGAACAACCTGCTCTGATACCACTGATCTGGATTATTTTCGGCATGAAATGAGAGCAGAGATATAACAAATAAATGCAGAGAGATATCACATATATCCAATAATATAATAGAAATATATCAGAGATGCAACCATAAACACGGAGATACAGTAATACACGATTTCTATTAATGATAGAAATGTATAGAGACTCTAAAAATATAGAGTGAAAGACTCGCTAGAATGGTGGTAGCTTATCTCTGAGAAGAAATGTGACAGCTACTCGCATTCGCAAGAAGATGATTACAATGAGGCTCTGAAGGCCTTTTTACAATAAATAGGAATTCCAAAATTCCTAGACATCCAAAAACCTAACCCTAGGAGATGAAGCGCCAAAAGTCATGTGGGCCCCGTTTGGGTAAGTTAGTACATCAACTTCTCAGGGTCGTAACTTTTGCATACGATCTTCGTTTTAGGCGTAAGATAGCTCGTTGGCAAGGTATTGTCGAGGAGATTCATTTTGGGCACTCAATTATGCCTTCAAATATCATTAAAAACCTCTATCTCGAAAAACCTTCATTTGGGCCCTCAAATTGGCCCCGAAAGTTAAAAACTACTAAAAATAGTAAATTGCCCAATTTGCCAGAAAACTGTTTTGAGCCAGTTGGAAAAGGTGGGTGGCCACCGATATCCACCTGGATCAATCCTCCCTCCTTAGGAAGCAATGGTCTCCATTGCGTTGAGTTTCCGGGGGAGAGGGAAAACCATTTGCTGAATCTGCATCTTGGTGAGCTGCTCTCCTTGCTGGAGATGTCGCGCTGCTCAGTTTGTGGAAGTCTGTAACGAACCTGTTGAGGCTGAGGATGTTCAAAAAGTCAAGCTACATGAGAGGACAGTGTGCAGAAGGAATATTTTCACTTTGCTGCAACCTTGTCAACCTGCTTCTGTTGGACATAAGGTGCTTGGGGCGAAGCTGTAGTGGTTGCAGTGTCCTTCTGTTCCCCTTTTGAACAGATTATGAAGAAGTTGAATTTTCCAGTATGAGATACTACCTTGCAGCACTTTATAGGTGGAATAGTAGTCGAAACTACCTCTGGTATTCTGTAGAGATGACCCACCAGCCCACCAGAGAAACAATGACACTGCAAGGTCGAGACTCATAAACAACATGGCACTTCCACATATATGGTTGGCCTAAGAGAACATCACAGACATCTAGTGGGACAACATCACATAATACCTCATCCTTGAAGGGTTGGATGCCATATGAAAATCGACATTGCTGGTTGACACAAAGATCTCATCCTTGGCAAAGCCACCCAATGTTGTATGGCTGTGGGTGTGGTGTTTTCGACAATCCCAACTGTTTGAAAACTTCTGCTGAGATGAGGTTCTTCTGGCTTCCCCTATCAATGATAAAATGCAGAGGGGTCCCCTTCACCCACATCTGTGAATGAAAAAGGTGCTCCCCCTCTTCAGGATCTATTGGTTCTTTTGGTTGAATTGCTGTAGTCGCAATGATAGCAGTGGGGTTTGCGTCAATGATCTGTCCTTTACTAGTATTTTCATAATCAAATTCTGAATCAGGGTTTGGCCCCTTGTCTTTGATCTCGGCCACCAATGACTGTTTTGGGTGACATTCATCGGTGATGTGCTAGGGGATTTTGTGGAAATCACACCATTTTTCGGTGTCCTTATTTGTCTTCCCGTGACCCTTCTTTACCTTTGTCTTGGACTGGTTTTCAAGAGACTGTTTGTTAGGGCCATCTTTGTCATACTTTGGTTGTTGCAGATTTGCAGACCCGAATTCCTATTTGTTCTAGTGCTTAAATTTTTGCTCAATTTTAACAACATATCGATAAGCAACACCGAGTGATGAGATGTCCAGAAAATCCATTTCAGTCTGGATGTATCTGTGTAGAGCCCCACGGTATTTCAGAACCAAATGTCACTCAGAGTATTTGATACCCAACTTGGTGCACAAGGTATGGACGGTATTGGTGAACTCTGGAACTGCTTAGTCCCTCTCTTGCCACAGTGTGGTCCATCTCATGTACTGGTCCTCATAGTTTCCAACAGGGTAATACTGTTCCTTTACTACATCCACAAAAAAATCCCAAGTGGGATCGACCCCATATATTCCAAGCTCCTTTGTGGAACTTTTCTCCTAGTAAGTTTCCCACCAATGTTTGACATGAGGGAGAGCTTTAAGGAGTGCAAAGGTGATCTTTTCTTTGTCGGAAAAATTGTGAACAAAGAAATATCCTTCTACCAGAGTTAACCATTTTTCTAGGGCTTCTKCATCTATCTGTCCTTTAAATAAAGGAATATCAAAATTAACTTGTACCTGGAAAGACGAGGTGCCTCCAAAGTGGCCGCTTGATGAAGATGTGCCTGTTTCTATCGATGTGCGTTGAAGGATGTGGGAAAAATTCTCCATCATTTCGTCCCTCTGTCGCGTGAGAGCTTGCTCAAGAAATAGACTGATAGGATCGTCTGCTCCATCGTTTTTATTTTCTTCTTCCATTGAGGGTTTCTTGGGTGTGCTAGAGCGATTTTCCTCAAGAGAGACAAGATCGAGACCCAAATTTCTATACTCATACCTCATCGGGGACATGCACTAAAAAAAATGAGCAAGAACAACCTGCTTTGATACCATTGATCCGTATTATTTTCGACACGAAATGAGAGTGGAGATATAATAACGAAATGCACAGAGATATCGTGTATATCCAATAATATAACATAAATATATCAGAGATGCAACCATAAACACAAAGATACAGTAATACATGATTTCTATTAATGAAAGAAATGTATAGAGACTGTAAAAATATAGAGTGAAGGACTCGCTAGAATGGTGGTAGCTTATCTTTGAGAAGAGATGTGACGCCTACTCGCATTCACAAGAAGATGATTAAAATGAGGCTTTGAAGGAATTTTTACAATAAACAAGAATGCCAAAATTCCTAGACATCCAAAAACCTAACCCTAGGAGATGAAGCGCCAAAAGTCATGTGGGCCCCGTTTGGGTAAGTTTACATCAACTTCCCGGGGTCGTAACGTTTGCATACAATCTCTATTTTAGGCATATGATAGCTCTTTGGAAAGGTATCATCGAGGAGATTCATTTTGAGGGCTCAATCATACCTTCAAATATCATTGAGAACCTCGATCTCGAAAAACCTTCATTTGGGCCCTCAAAATGGCCCCTGAAGTTAAAAACTGGTAAAAATAATAAATTGCCAAATTTGCCAGAAAACTATTTTGAGCCAGTCGGAAAAGGTGGATGGCCACTGATATCCACCTGGATCAATCCTCCCTCCTTAGGAAGCAATGATCTCCATTGCATTGAGTTCTCAGGGGAGAGGGAAAAGCATTTGCTGAATCTGCATCTTGGTGGGTTGCTTGCCTTGCTGGAGGCGTCGCATTGCTCAGTTTGTGGAAGTCTTTCACAAACCTATTGAGGCTGAGGTTGTTAAAAAAGTCAAGATACATGAGAGGAAGGTGTGCAGAAGGAATCTTTGCACTTTGCTGTAACATTGTCGATCTGCTTCTGTTGGATAGAAGGTGCTTGGGGTGAAGCTGTAGTGGTTGCAATGTCCTTATGTTCCCCTTTTGAACAGATTGTGAAGAAGCTGAATTTTGCAGTATGAGATACTACCTTGCGGCACTTTTTATGTGGTAAAGTAGTTGGAAATTCCTCTGGTATTCTGTAGAGATGACCCCCCAGAGAAACAATGACACTGCGGGGTCGAGACTCATAACCAGGGTGGCACTTTCACATATATGGTTGGCCCAAGAGAAAATCAGAGACATCTAGTGAGACAACATCACATAATACCTCATCCTTGAAGGGTTGGATGCCATATGACAATCGACGTTGCTGGATGACATGAAGATCTCGTCCTTGGCAAAGCCACCCAATGTTGTATGGCTGTGGGTGTGGTGTTTTTGACAATCCCAACTGTTTGATGACCTCTGCTAAGATGAGGTTCTTATGGCTTCCACTATCAACGTAAAATGTAGTGGGGTCCCCTTCACCCACATTTGTGAATGAAAAAGGCACTCCCCCTCTTCAGGATCTGTTTGTTCTTCTGGTTGAATTGTTGTGGTCGCGACAATAGCAGTGGGGTCTGTGTCAATGATCTGTCCTGTAATGCACCCACTACCATAATCATATTTTCGTTGCTTTCTGCGGAATCAGAGCCCCTGAAATATCTACGGGGGCCTAGCGTAAGATAGCTCTTTCTTTGTCTACTCCCATGTGATCGTGGGTCATGATCATAGGTCAAATAACCATGGTGCCTCTTAGTAATTTGTGACTCGGTGCTATAGGAATGTCGAATCGTTCGACTCTGCAACCGTCGAACCCCGACAGGGCTAGTGACTGGCCAATAGGGACGAATCCCAACAGGGTTAGCGAATGGCCAATAGAAACGAGCCCTGTCGCGCGGTTGAGTGGAGTATAGGTGGCAATAGTAAAGCATGACATGGAGGGAAACGTGATAGGAGATGGGTCCAACTTCACACGCCACACCATTCCAGACCCACCCCACCCCCATTAAAGGCAGAATGGCAAGGGGGGTCCAGAATTCACCTGAATGCCATTGATCAAGGCGAATGAATCCTGTCCATTCAAGAGTTGCGCATTCGATTTCAGACCCCCCCCTCATCGCTAAAGGCAGAAAAACAACGGGACTCCAGAATGAAGCCTCATCTGTAGTTCTGGGCGGGTGGACTCTGGTCATCCAGATCTGCTTGCTACTTACCCTAACACGCATTCGCACCCCAGCTTAAAGCTGACATCTCTTCCTCACATCTCACGGTCATCCTAGACCCTGGATCCTCTGAGAGGATCTTTTCCATTCATCAGAGCCTAACCACATTCTAACATATCGATGTTTAGAAGTCTAGATTTCAGGGTTTGAGAGCATAGGGGAACATGCCCTTCGGTATCCCGAATGCCAAAACACCGAAGTGTTGAACGAGCCTCAATCGGTGATTAGCCCCTTGGGTTATGCCTTGGTCAATAGGACCTATTCCCATATAACACAGTCTCTCTTCCATCAGGATTTATCAAGGCGAGAGCCCGACCTCTTGTCAAAAGAACTCCCAAATCCCTGATCCTCGATTTCCTGAAACAGGTAATCTCTTGACACGTAGCCTCCCAAAATCGATCGGTCTATGACTTCTTTGGGGTTTCCACCATGGAACATTCCGATCTCTCATCACCAGAACTCCCGTGTTCTCGATTCCCAATTTCCCAAAATGGGAAATCTCACGACACGTGGCCTCCTTTAATCGGACGACCCGAATCTACTTTGGGGTTTCTACCATGGAATGCCCCGACCTTTCGTCACCAGAACTCCCAAGTTCTTGATTCCTGATTTCCCGAAGTGGAAAATCTCTTGACATGTGGCCTTCGTTACTCTAACGGTCCAGATCTGTTTCAGAGTTTTCGCCCCTATTCACTGGGGGTTTAACCCTCGGGTATCTCCTGACAGATCCAACGGCTATCGGGTTTTCCAACCGAGATCTGACGACTCAAACAGGTTCCTAACTTGTGTGCTCTCCCACGAATCCCTGGATGTAGAAAGATCAATGGTCCGGATGCTGTCATGGACCTTGGAAATCTACGGTCCAGACCCCTTCGCTACCCACAAAGACACAGAAAGTCACAGGGGTAAGGCACTTAACATACTACTTTCTCCTACCAAATCTAATTGTCATGAGTGACCATAGATTTCCCGACGGAATCTCATCCGTCGATCAACACCTATCAAGGTTAAGGTACTTAACTTTCTAGCTTCTTCTTCTTATCTGATGGTCGTGAGTGAACACAGATCTCCCGACGGGATCTCGTCTGTCAATTCGATACTTATCAGGGATTTCTTAAGGCCTTGCGCCTTCACGTCCTCCTTCCAGGTTCTTGATGGGATTTTCAAGAAGGCTATCTCTATGGGGAGGTTTACCCAGGGTACTATCTGAGGCAAATAAGGGTATTTCTCTTCCGAGAACTAGACGTGAAGTCTGAATTAGATCAGTACGCATATAAATAACAATTTATGAGGATATAAGCCATACATAGTCTTTCCATATAAATATACAACTACCAGTACTGATTAAAACACCATACAGACATTCTTATAATGAAATCATTCACAATTTCACAGCTTATGAGCATAATTATCAGAATACATATATTTCAAGATGCCAAAGGCAAAACACGTATCATAAAGTAACACTAGGGGTTATGCAACTGCTGAGAGGGGTGCTAGTTTCCACCCAACCGTAGGCTCAACGACTCCCAACAGATTTACCACTAGCCACCCCCGAGCTGAGACCACAATGCTGTGAGACTG
>JASDQU011403529.1:6341-43147 GCA_032191745.1 Picea mariana
TCTGGGAAACTGTTTGCAGGATTAGAAATACTGGCTTTCCCATGCAATCAGTTTGGTGAACAAGAACCAGGTGATAATGCGCAGATTGCAGAAGTGGCCTGCACTCGCTTTAAAGCAGAGTTTCCCATATTTGACAAGGTCTTCATCTTCTGTTTTTTATACCTTCTTGGATTTCTTCTCTTGTTATGCTAGATGATTCGTTTAAATTAACCACTGCATCTGGTTGCTTCTTTGGATCCTTGGTGTTAAGTGACAGTTGTGTGATGTAGGTCGAAGTTAATGGTAGTAATGCAGCTCCTATCTACAAGTTCTTGAAATCAAGCAAAGGTGGGCTTTTGGGAGATGGAATAAAGTGGAATTTCACTAAGTTTCTGGTGGACAAAGATGGAAATGTTGTAGAACGATATGCACCCACTACCTCTCCATTGAGTATTGAGGTCTTGAGCAAACCCTCTTTATTAGTTCCATGTATCATATATGCAGATATCCTTGCTATGATTAGCTTACTATTTAATCACTTTTGCATACAAACTTCTTTAATATTGAAAGGGTATTTGAGTAAAAACTTCTTGTGTAGTATAATGGGACATTGCATACAAACTTGTTTAATATTGAAAGGGTTTTCGAGTAAGAAATTCTTGTGTAGTATAATGGGACATTGCATACAAAGTTGTTTAATATTGAAAGGGTTTTTGAGTAAGAAAAATGGGATGCTAAGTTGAAAATAGTTTCTAACATTTTGGGTTTCATTTTTGCAGAAAAATGTCAAGAAGCTGTTAAGAATTGCTTGATTCTTTAGAGCAGCAACATATTCTACCCTTTCTGTTGGTAAAATATAATAAGCAGCTGTAATTTAGCTCGACACTGTTCTAATTGCTGCACAAGACTGAAGTAGACATTGTTTTCAGTTTGGCAGTTCATTAAAGTGCATATTGCTATTGCATACATGGAATGTGTTATTCGTTATCTTTCAGATGCTTTCATCTGCATCCTAATAATGAGTCTCATAATAATGAGTCTATTTTAATGCAATTTTAACCTCTTCTTCTTATGGAATGAAAGTAAGTGATGGATATGTATCTTTTATATCAATAACTTGAACTCTTATTGAAGTTTTCCATGTCAAAAACTTATAAAATTAACTCAGCACATTGCTTCATCGGTTTCTCTGATGATGAACTTCTATATCAATCACATATAAGTCTTCTATTTTTTAAATCACATATATGTCTTCTATATTTTTCAAACTTTTCTTGAATGGAAAGGGATATGGAGATGCAGAGATTGTATTTTGGAAGCTTATAAATCATGGAAAACTAGAAAAGCTTGGAAACCTGGAAACTCGAAGCTTGGAAGTTTTCCAATCTTATAAAAGAGAATTTAAAAAAAAAAATTATAATATAATTTTATCTAATCCTTTAATTGTAGGGATAAGGTGGAAATACTCATATGTCTATTAATACACATGAAATATTCAAAATATGCATAAAATATATTCTACATTATTGTCCATTATTATCCTGTATTTTGGATATAAAAATAAATTATACACCCTCATTACTTAGCATATAACTGGCAAAGATATCAAAATAATTAATATTTGTGTTTAAAACATAAAACAATTATATAAAATTTATCATTTTTTATTTTATAAGCAAAAAAAAAGGAAAGGAAAGTAATTATATAATCAACTCAGCACATTACTTCCTTGGTTTCTGAATTTATATATCAATCACATATAAGTTTTCTATATTATTGAAACATGAAATATTCAAAATATGCATAAAATATATTCTACATTATTGTCCATTATTATCCTGTATTTTGGATATAAAAATAAATTATACACTCTCATTGCTTAGCATATTGACAAGGATATCAAGATAATTAATATTTGTGTTTAAAACATAAAACAATTATATAAGATTTATCATTTTTTCTTTTATAAGCAAGAAAAAAGAAAAGAAAAATAATTATATAATCAACTCAGCACATTACTTCCTTGATTTCTGAATTTCTATGTCAATCACATATAAGTTTTCTATTTTTAATAACATATAAGTCTTCTCTATTTTTGAAACTTTTTTTGAATGGAAAGGGATGTGGAGATGCATAGATTGTATTTTGGAAGTTTATAAATTATGGAAAACAAAAAGCTTATAAAAGATAGAATTAAAAAAAATGTATATGTAATATAATTTTATCTAATCCTTTAGTTATAAGGATAAGGTGGAAATACTCATATATCTATTAATACATATGAAATATTCAAAATATGCATAAAATATAGTCTATATTATTATGTGTTTTGTATATAAAAATAAATTCTACACCCTCATTACTTAGCATATAACTCAAAGATATCGAATTACTTAATATTTGTGTTTAAGACATAAAACACTTATATAATATTTATCATTTTTCCTTTATAAGCAAGAAATCATTAAATTTCCCAATGAAGAACTATTGACTTTTTAGATGAATATTTTTACAGCAAGTATATCATATGCATTTATAATTTATAATTTATTTATTAAATATAATGTTTTGGTTTTAACTCTTGGAGGATTGCAAGGAGGTGGTTATTAGATGGATGTCAAGCCATGGGGACTAGGTGATAATGATCTTGTGTTGCAAAAAATTAAAATGTACTGTAAATATCTATAGAGTGGATATAAGGAAAAAACCTAATAAACCTAATTAGTGAATGTTTGTGAGTCCAAAACCACCATGTAGATATTACCATTATGCACTTGATGTAAAAGTATGCATAAAAATGAAATATATTAAATATAATATCTATTAAAAGATTCCTAGAGAAGCAAAAACAAGCTATAGGGAATATGAACAAACCTAAGGATAAGGATAGGGCGAATATGAACAAATCCAAGGATAAGGATAGTATTATAATATTGGTGCCCATGCACTTTGGAGAAGAACTACCTTTTTTTCCCATGCACTTTGGAGAAGATGAACAAATCCAAATATACGAATAGTATTATAATATTGGTGCCCATGCACTTTGGAGAAGAACTACCTTTTTTCCCATTCACTTTGGAGAAGAACTACCCTTTTTTGCCATGCTTTCTTAAAATCTCTCACATCAACTTTTAACTTGCAACTTTTAACTTGTGTGTACCATGTGCAAGTTGTCACATCCTTGGAAAGAGGGCATTTGGACCTCATGCAAAGAAAAGGTCTCTTGTTGTCACAAATTCTTTCATGCTAATAATCATTATCCTATTATCATCCTTTTCCATTCCATGATACTTTTTTCTCCTTGGTTATGGAGTGGCATGTGTGAATTTCATTGCTCTTATGCTTGCAAATTGGAAAAGAATCCCATGAACAGAATGCTAGTGAGACCAAGAGGTTGGTTGGTTTATTGTCAAATAGAGATGAAAATGGATTGACTCTAAAGGGAGAACCATGGATGGGTGCCCACAATTGCTAGTGAAAACTGTGAATGTAGAGTTGTGTTTGTGCCAAGAATCATTCATAGTTGAGCAATTATTTACATAGAGACTCGAAAAATACCAAATCGCCACTTACACAGTAGAGTTTTTTTATAAAACTCTAGAATGGCTTTTTCCTTCGACCAAATATATTCCTCCTGCTCCCACCTCCCCTTCTTCTTCTTCAATAAAAAGAAAAAAAATCTAGGATAACAAGTATTGTCCAGAATCTCTTCGAGATTTAAACCCATAGCTGATAATAGAATTGGAATAGATATTTTTCATTTTCTTCTTACACGAGCCCATATCCTTTCTCTCACATCAATCTCTAATTTTGATCTTCTCCCTCAATATGAAATCAGAGTGCCAATATATATATATATATATATATATATATAGTTTATTCTATTATGGTTTAATTCTGAACGGTAATAAATACTGGGACTTAGTAGTATCTTATTCACCACAATTCTGTAAATTCCATTTACTACAAATGTTCCATGGGAATTCATTAAAGGAATATTTTCGAGAAATACAGTTTGTTTCTGTATCTTACTACTATTCCTCCGAATCGATCTTGCCAGTACATATAATTCATAGTAATATGTAAGGGATTGATATACAACATCTCTCTCTTTGATAAAAGGTTCTGCTAATTCATATTCATTACCAAAAAGCCTGGATTCAATTTGTTTATCTGTATCCTCAATTTTCGGAAAATTATGGAGTTCTTCCATCAAGCCATAATCGATGAAATGACAAAATCCTTCAAATTGTATCTTACCAAATTCAGGGTTTGTAAACGCTCCCTCATTTTCATCTAATCACATTGGAAGTTTCCCATCTGTCAAAAAGTCTATTGAATTATTTCTGATTGATCTATATGGATCAATCCGACAAAAAAGATTCGACTGTAAATTCAGTTTTCACTATATCCCATGAAATTCTACCTGTATCCAGATATACTTCCAATTAGAAAAAAAAAGATAAGGAAGAGGAGAGGTACTTTGATACTTTCATCCAACCACGTGAAATGGAGCTATGAACAAATGAATCAAACCATTCTTAAATGTGAATCTCACTTAGAAAATTTCCTAATGAAAATAGTAAGTTTGAAAGATGGAAAACAAATTAGATCCATTTCCTTTATGGTTGACTTTAGCATACATCTCATACTATACTTAAAGGACAAAGGAATGATTTGAAAGGACTACAGCTTCGATCTATCCATGGCATTCCCATATCTTGACGACATAGCCAAGCGGTAAGGAAGATGACTATAAATCCTCCATCCCTAGTTCAAATCTAAGTGTTGCCTTGTTGAGGTAAGTAAATGGAAGGAAAAGTCTTGATTTCCATTACAGAATATCTGGAGACATATTGGTACATATTACCAATATAGATAGTGAGTTACATACATTTGATCTCGATTCCGTCGTCAATGTATGACCCTCGAGTTAGTTATAGTAACTCGTTGGTCAATGATCAAATGGATTTATTTATCTCTCATATCAGCTCGAATTTCAGTAACGTTCAGAATGGAAAGATGGTCCATTTCAACTTCAACTTTGCACTATCGTTAATAGTTCCATTATCATCTCGATAATGAAATCATTATTTTTTAGAGAGCATGATCTGTATGGATATAGTTGGTATAACTTGGGTTGCTTTAATGGTAGTTTTTACATTTTCCCTTTCACTCGTAGTATGGGGGAGAAGTGGATTATAATAGTAATGCTTAAGAATCAATTATTGTGTTCCTTCCATATCATGCATGAGAATATCTCATGTTCCATAAGGATCCAATAGTATTGAATCTTCGTTCCAAATTAAAAGACTCTTTCCATGGAATTATTTCCTCTTTATTCTCGTAAGGGTTGTGCATAATCCCTTATCATTATCATTATCTTTGATATTTTCATAGGACAAATATGATTCTTTCTAATAGATTTTAATGAATTAGTTATTTTCTATAACTAGTCGATAATCTTGTTTCTGCCACTGAAGAACGATCTCTCTTCTATTTCTTAGTAGGAATAGAAATAAATAGTCCTTGTTTTACTGGATGGTTCTGAATTGACCGGATGTTATATGAATTCCATTCTCGTGGAAAAATATGGGACATAAGTCATAGATTCCTTTTCTTTTTCTTATACCATTTCAAGTTCCATATCTAATATGGACTAGATAACAATGTTCGTACCGGAAAAAGATGTTCAACTTTGCAATCCACAAGTACGTTCAGAATAACATCTGTCTACATTGGGTCTATTTTTTCCAAGGGTATGAAGAAGGTGATCAACTCCTCTCTTTTATGGTACGAGGTGCTTCATCCTACATTTACTATATATGGACAAGTACTATTAGGATATGTTTATCCATATATGGGTGTAGAAGAAGTAGTAAAAAGAAAAGATTAGATAGTCTTTTCCTTCAGACTACTTCTTTTCAAAAGAAATGAAAAAGCAATCCCTACCATGTATTGTTGTAATATACAAAATCCCACCTTACCCTGTATTGGTGTAATATAATAGATCCCATAACCTATTTTATACTTATGATCTAGATCATTTGGATCTATCTAGTGATCAATAATCACTAGATTTTCATAAAAATCAAGCGTTTCCACTGCTTGCACTGGTTGTTTTGACGTAAGGGATAAATGGAAAAGCAGTAGAAATTGAAAGGAACAATAGAACAACAATAAATGCAAGGGTATTTAATTCCATGATCTCCTGATCTTTACTTTGTTCAAAAATAGCTCGAGATTTGATTTCATAGAGATGAAAGAATCTTTCAAGATCCATGAAATAGATGTAATTGATAGAATTGGTTCGAGTAACAGAATCTAACTAACAGATTGAATGAATTCTTTGATGAAAATAGTATAACATAATATGATCACTTTTGATAATACTAGTAAGAAAAACTTACGTGCATCAGAAAAAGTTCCGATCAACACATGTTTGTATCATTTCGAAAGAATAGGATTTGTACGAATAATAACCTTCTGCTACTCCAGAAGACATTCATCGGACATGAGAGGTATTTTGCTTGGATCTCCACGGGTTAGATGGAATCTTGAACCTATCCCGGCCCGGTGATGATATATAAGTCTCCCATATTAAATTTATCCAGAGGCCCACCCATGACCCTGGAATGAGAAGGACTAGTCCGTCCATATCCTGACATGATCATTATTGGAAAGAAAATAGAGTTTCTATAAATCCATTGGTTATTGATCATGAAAAAGAAGTATTAGCATGAAATACTCACAATATTCCTGGGGAGCAACAGAAGGGAGATCTACTATAAATTATTGGGAATTCTCTATAGGGATCTCCATGGGATTCTGACCTAGGATATTGATTGATATTGATGATATTGGTTGGGTCGAGATGGATTTGAACCGGCGCAGGCATATTGCCAACGGATTTACAGTCCGTCCTCATTAACCACTCAAGCATCGACCCAGGAACAATAAAGTAATTCAAAGTCTTTAGGTTAAGACATCAAACGAAACGAATGGATATCCTATTTCATGGTACCCCTAGGGGAATTCGAATCCTCGTTTCCTCCTTGAAAGAGAGATGTCCAAATCCACTAGACGATAGGGTCCGCCAAGAATTATACTATGAAAGTGACCCAAAAGTTGTTAATAGTATGACCAAAATTTCATTTTCTTATTGGTTTCCTTATTGGTTTTAAAGAAACTTCTCTATCTACGAAGAAAGACCATTTTGAAAACAAAGAGATAAATTATCTTCTTCTTTCAAATTGATTTTCACACGTGATTCGGAGAAATAATTTAATGATTTTTATGAATCATACTATTGTTTGGTATTCAAGTATTCATATATGGTACAAAGATTGATGATCTATTATGTTGTACTTATAATTAGGATCCCAAAGATTACGTAATGCTTACTCTTAAGCTATTCGTTTACACAGTAGTGATATTTTTCATTTCTCTTTTTATCTTTGGATTTCTATCGAACGATCCAGGACATAAAGAATAGTGAAAAAAAAGTATCTAGGTTAATGAATAGAGACTCTGAAAATTGAGCTAACTCTAATTTCAATTTTCCAACTACCTTTTTCATAGATTTATTTGATCCGTGGATCCTACTCTAGATACATAAACACCCACATTAATAGCAGGTCGGATCTTGACATTAAATAGATCGAACGATGAAAATATTTTTCCATTGGTAATGGAAATTGGATTAGTGGGAATATAAGTTGAAACATCTCCAGCTTGAGTCTCAACTATTGGTAGAGAAGTAGCACTCCCCTCACCTAACTCGGAAGTTAATTTAGCTACTCTTTCCGAGAGACAAGAATGCAAATAGAAAACATCTCCCGGATAAGCTTCTCAACTAGGTGGTCTTCTTAATAGAAAAGACATTTGTCGATAAGCTTGTGCCTATTTGGAGAGATCATCATAAATGATTGATGTATGTTGTTTCTTATACATGAAGTATTCATCCAAATCTGCCCCTGTATAAGGAGCAAGATATTGTAATGTAGCGAGAGAATTCACAGTTTCCTCTACCACAATGGTATATTCCATTGCGCCACGTTCTCAGAATGTACTAACTACCTAAGCCATAGAAGAATATTTTTGACCAATTGCTACATAGACACAAATCATATTTTGACTCTTTTGATTAGGAATAGTATCTGTAGCTACTGTTGTCTTGTCGATCTGTCTATCCCCAATAATTAATTATCGCTAACCATGTCCTATAGGAATCATATAATCAATAGCAATAAGCCTCATTTGAAGGGGTTCATATATGAAATGTCTTGATATAATACATGGAGCGAGAGATTCAATCAGTCGAAATTCAGAAGCTGAAATTTGACCCTTGCCATCAATGGGTTGGGCTAGAGAATTTACAACACGACCCAAATACACATCACTTACTGGTATCTGAGCTATGTTTCCCATTTCTCTCACTTGTATCATCAAACCATCACCCATTAATACAACTCCAACATTATTCTATCCCAAATTTAGGGCAATGCCTATTCTACCATCTCCAAATTCAACTAAATCCCCTGCCATTACTTCATCAAGACCATGAATACGAGCAATGGCATCTCCTACTTGAAGTACGGTGTCAAGATTACCAACTCTTACTTCGTTGTTATATTGTTCGATATGTTTCCGTATAATAATACTAATTTCGTCAAGTCGAATATTTCCCATTAGCACTTATTAATTATCTGTTGAGAAATAGGACCTATAACAACTAATGACTTGTGTTCATCATGGTTATAAGCAGGCTAATATTGTGATCTATTGTATGTATGGTCTATCAGTCCAAGGTTCTCAAATAGCATTTATTGTGTTAGATTCTTCTTCTTGCACTACAGTACTCAAGGGGAAGGATTTCGAGGGACTATTAAGTAGAGAAGGGAAATACCTTCTCTTGTGTTGTCTTTGGCTAAGGAGAAGAGGAAAGAAGGTCTAATTTGATTGAAAGATGGATGAGATGCTTAGAGGAGTTTCCTTGATGGATTCAATTGTAAATGTCTAGTTGGTTTGAAGTTTTGGGCATTGGGGGTTGGGTTGAGAGAGAGATAGAGTTTCATAAGATTTTTTTCTCCCTAGTCACATCATATCCTAGCTTAGGGGTGGATTCCATGGTTGATTCTTGTTATCCCCATTTCCTAGGTATAACTAAGGAGATGATGTCTCGAGGCCCTCAGGTTGCATACATGGAGTACCAAGAGACAGATGGTTGACAACATCCACTTGCATAGACAGAGGCCCGCCTCACCACCACAGATCTCAGATTCATCACGATGGTATCCACCACACTAGCTTGCTTCCGAAAGACATTGGGTCTTTCTCCATGAGGTCCAAGCCAAGTATTATGGTGAGTGTCATTTCAATATTTGAGGCATTTGAGTATGTTTCATTTAAAGTTGCTTTTGATTATGTAACGTCTACTTGGAACTTATTATCTTTGTCTTGTTTCACCGTGGTGGTTGACATTGCACCCTAGTAAGTGGTCACCCTTAGGGATGGGTTTGATACTGGGAGGTCCCCAAGACAAATCATTGTGCCATTCCTGATCATAATTACCACTTTCCACACTGTATCCCCTCGCCTCCTCATCTTTTGGGATTTTCAGGTGTATTGACCCAAGAAGGCACTATCCCTCATTTTATGGGAAGAAGGGGCTAAAGGCCTAGAGGATTGTGTCTAGAAAAAGATAAAATCCAATCATGAACCTTCTAGATGATAGCCCAGGGATATTGAGGAAAATGAAATGTCTCTCATAATAAAATGATGGGACCCATGAAAAATAACAAATGCAAAATGTTAACCAAGGTAGAGCATGTGTGGAAAATGTTTTTCATGCTTAGGTAGAAGTCACACACATTGTCTTCAACTTGGGGAAGCATAATGTGACCAGGGTAGAGTTAGGGTGGTCATTGTTTTTCATGATTACATAGAAGCCCCACCTTGGCTTCAACCCGGAAACATCTTAAAAGAACAAAAAGCAATAAATGGGATTGGAAAAAAGGTTGCATTGAAAACAAAGGTGCAACACACCCTCTACAAAGGAACCCATAAATGAGACACTATGATCCCTTGCATGTCATGAACTCCATGCCCAAAAGTCTTTCCCCCATGCACTTCATCTTCTACACATGGTTTAGAATGGGGTCCACCTAGGAAACATTCCTTGACTTAGGGGATGATTCACCCAATAGGTAACTTTGTCAACCCTCCCATACCTAAACTTGGCAAGTTGCATAGGGTCTTTGAGCACTTTTTTAATTTGATGAGGTGGTGTTTTAAGCACATGCTTAGATAGCTCTCCCATTTGGAGAAGACTCATTGGCTGAAATTTGCACCCTTTTTGGGCAATTTTGCTCATCTCTCTTTGATACTTGATCTTGTGATGGTTTATCTTGGCTATTGGATGAAGAAGTGATGCACTATCTCTTGTGGAGGTGTATTCTTTCATTTGTGGTGGAATTTTCTCTGTTAAGGAGGGTTTATCTTGTTAATGCCTGGACTAGGTAAGGAATATTTGCTTTGTTATTGCTTATTTTTTGGTTACAATGCTAATTTGCTAAGATCTTGGGGAGTATAAGGGCATACAACCCCACTAATCCTATCATCATTGTCTAGAATAAATTGTTGTACAAGGGTTACTAGGAGAAGTAAAAGGGCTTACACCCTCCTAGTAGTTCCTTGCTAGTATTGCTTTCCTTAAGGAGTAAAAGGATTTACATCCCCAAGGAAGTATCAAGGCTATCTCATTCATTAAAGGAATCCATAACCCAATAGTTCAAGGCACTAATCTCTTGCATTGGAGAAATAAATCATTGCATTGGTATACGTGAAATCACGAGATATTGAAATTGTTCAAATTAGAATCTTTTCTTGGTGCTTTAGGCTTGTTAAGGCCACTAAGGCATCTTCTTTGGATAAGGATTTCTTATTGTTGTCATAACTTAAAATCTACAGCCATTAGCGTTGCAGAAAAATACTTCATAACTTTCAAACTTACTCATTTTCTAACCGTCAAAGTTTGCTAGAAAGCTACCAAATTAATCAACTCGTTGTTGTGCTTGTTTTGGGTGGTTTACTTGCAAGTTTCGGTGGTTGGATTTTTTTGTTGTCGCACTTGTTTTCTACAGCCATAAAGCTGAAATAATATCTCTTCGATACTTATATATAACATCCTTTAATTTTTGCTAAAGTCTTGTGCCATCATACTTGAGTTACACTAGTAATTGCTAGTTCGTCTCTTACACATTTTCTTGGACTTTTAGTGACTTGTTTAGCAGATCTTCTTATCATTTCATTGTTTAATTATATCATTATATACTACTGCCAATTGGGACAACAATATTTACTTTCTTTTCCATTAGATTATTGAACTTGTATCTTGTGTTTTTCTTATGTCTCAGGAAGGTACAACAACCTTTCGTAGGTACTCAAGCACTTGAAAACCATTGACCATCTCCAAGACTTGTTTTCAAGACATTCTCCACTTAGTAGTTTGACCTGTAGGGGTATCACTTCCATAACTTCACTTTCCATATCATTTCCTCCTAGGGTCACCCGAGATTCCCCCCTTCTCTTGGATTTATCCTTCACTAAAGTGAGTGAAAGGTTTATCTAAGGTGACAATGGGTAGACTCTCCCACCTTTATCGTCATGTTGTGGATTGGGTCGAGATTTCCCCAACCTACAGTTTATGTGATAACATTTTGGCGTTGTTTCCAGGGAGGATTTTTAATCTTCTTTCATTCCCTAACAACACTTTGGCAAGCTTACATCCAAAATCCTTTACCCCTATCTTACTTGGAGACTCCACTTGAAGTACATTCCCCTTCCATCATTGATGAGCTCTTTTTGAAGCTCATTTGGCGAATCCACCATCCCATAATCCACCCTCCCTTAATACCTTTTCCCCAGGAAGATTTAATCCTTCTAAGGTTTACTAAAGAAGGCCTCCTCTCAAATATCTCGTTGTCAAAACCCTTTTCCAAGGTACCCTTCCCCTTGCTCCAATGGCTCACCCTTGGGAAAAATACCTCTACAAACCCTTAAACATGGCCACCATCCCATGATATCCCAATACCATGCCAAAATAGTCTCACAAATGGTTGCTAAAGTTATTGGGGAATAATGTGATCATTGTTGACATGAAGAGGTAGCAATGAGGTTGCTAGCCTCATAACTCACTAAAGATGCCCAAAGATGGTTTAGGGGCCTTCTTGATAACCACATATCATCTTATGAATATTTCTCTATGTTGTTCAAGAAAAAATGGACAACAAAGAAAGACATCAGAATGCTTATAGCTCATTTCAATCAAATAAATAAGAAAGATAATGAAACAATGAGTAAATTTGACAACAGGTTTGACAAATTCTATAGCCAGATCCTGACAGATCTATGCCCTCCAGATACAGTTGTTTGTCTCCTATATATGAACACTTTTGATGGGAAATTTTATTTTATCTTGAAAGATAATAATCCCACCAGTTTGGCACAAGCCAAAGAGTATGGCACAGAAATTGAAGAGAATCTCCTGGATTCAAAGGTTGACCCTTTTCAGTATCCTCGTGCTAGGACAAAAGAAAAGACCAAAGATTCTAGTATTAGTACACCGGATCCAAATGCTCTCTTGAATCAGAAGATAGACTAGATGAGTAGTCAGTTTGTCCAAGTTCAGAATCAGATAATGGGTTGATCAACCACCGCGGAAGTAAATCATTCTTCCTTTAGAACTCAGTTTACTAAAAATCAGAGGAATGCCACAGGTTGGAATTTGAAGCCTCAACAAGAAGCAAAATATCCTGACACATTGAACCTGGTTGGAATGGTCAACATAGAAGAAACACCATAGTATTCTCCTTGCCAAGAACCTCACTGGGAGGATGAGTGTCCCTGACGTGATGAAGACTCATATGATGGTATAAACTTTATGGACATTATTTGAAAATTTTGAGAAGAAGATACTACTCATGAACATATTGATGAAGGCCGAAAAATAGGATCTAGAGAAGGATGACTCAGAGTATTGAATCAGTTAATAGAGGATCCGAGAAAGGACTTGAGAAAAGAGGAAGTCTTGTCGTACCAAGAAGAAACAAAGCTTAAGTTCCTCTGCCAAAATATTCCACTCCACATCACCCAGAGGTGGAAGCTCCTCCTTCGTCTACAGAGAAGGTGGTCCCACCACCCCACATCTAGCCAATGAATTTATTCCAAAACCAACTTCAACATAAGAGGAAATTTAGTTAAATATAGTCGTGTCGACTATGTTTGGAAAGTTGAATATGACAATCCTTGTGATGGAAATGTGCAAGATCCCATCCATAAGAAGATAATTTTTGAATTTATTGAAAGTACCAGCTGAAAAGGAGGACTCTCCAATAATATTGAATACCATGTATCTTGATTGACAGAAGGATAATAATCCTCCTCTCTATCTCTCTTTGGGGATGAATGGTCTTCGTTTGAAAAATTGTATGTTGGACTCCGAATCCTCGACAAATGTGATGTCCTTGAAAGTAATGGAACAAATCAATGTAAATAAAACCCAACCTTATGGACATTTCTGTGGTATTGATTCCAAGAAGGTCAAAGTTTATGGGCTTTGTGAGGATGTTGAAGTTTACCTGATTGACTTCCCTCATATCAACCTCGTCATGAATATAGTAGTGATTGATGTTCCATATGCTTGGGGGATGCTTCTATCAAGAAGTTGGCCTGCTACTCTTGGGGGTTTCCTTAGTATGGATCTCACCCACGTGCATATTCCCATGGGGGATGGAAATTTTGATATTTAATATAGTTAGGAGAGGGATGAGAGGCATGAGATGGATCCCAATAGTCCTGACTACACTAGTGAGTGTGACTTTGATGTACCCTGTCAATTCATCGAATATGATCCATGGACCTACCTTTTTCACAGGAAGATTTCATAGATATGCTACTCCCAAGGACAAATGAGTACAAAGAGAAGTTGGCAAGGTTCCAAGGGAAATAACCAGGGTCCATCCAAATATTAAAGAAAGAATATAAAGAGAACAAAGAATGTGAGAAATCCATTAAAGATATAGTCAACAGAGAACCTCTTTCGTATCCTTATGTCAAAGAGATACCCTACATTAACTGCATCGAAGGAAGTCTTGCATTCATGTGGGACAAGAGGAAGGGAAATCCTAAATACGATAAAAAGGATAATAGCTCCTGGCTTGTCCCTTACATCATCAAGAAGAAGTCTAAGAAAGAGAAGTATTATTTGACTACCTTGGACGGGAGAAAGATTCCATTACCAGTAGATGGGTCTCTTCTCAGACCCTACATTCATGGCACTTGAATTCTTCAGGCCCCAGGCCCCAGGTAAGTAGGTAGGTCATCTTGCTTTATTGCATTTGCATTTTTATTTCTCATGGTAGTGTAGCTGCATCTCATGTCTCATTTTTCTCTACTTGCATATTGCTTTCATCATATTACATATTAGCTTAGAAATTTAAAAAATATATATATGCAAAATTTTGTTTTCTAGATTAGATGTTATTTTGATATTTATTTTTGATATATAAGGACGAAGGGTGATAGAACCGCCCTAGATTTTAATATTATATGTTTCAGTGTAGGAACAAGTCCAACCAAGAGATGTTGTAGTTCTCATGAACTCTATGTCGAGTACATGTCCCCAAGTAGGAGCCATACGCTATCCCCATTTCCTAGGGATAACTAAGGAGATGATGTCTCGAGGCCCTTAGGTTGCAAACATGGAGTACTGAGAGACATATGGATAACAACATCCACTTGCAAAGATAGAGGCTCGCTTCACCACCAGAGATCTCATATTCATCACAATGGTATTTTCCACACCAACTTGCTTTTGGAAGACGATGGGTCTTGCTCCATGAGGTATGTTAGGTGATTTATATGTACTAAAAAAAAGACACTAAACTACCCTCAATTAAATTGTCAACCCGGGGTAAGTAAACTTAGAGTTGTAGCAAAATATATGCCAAAGGTAAAAGGTTGGGTGGAGTATAATATAACTAATGAAAGCAACTATCTAAGGCTAATCTACTCAAGCAAAACTATCTAATGAGCAAACCCTACTAATCACAATGAAACTAGGTAACCTAAGTACTTTTGGGCCAAGGGTTGATGGATAGTTCCTAAGAAAGCAAGTAAAAGCCTATGTAAGCAAACTAGTTCATGACAATAAGCAAAGGTAAACTACTAAGCATACTAAGCAAATGATGAAAGCAAACTACTTTTAACTTGCCAACCTACATTCAATGAGCAACTACCCTATGAAAGAAAAATAAATAAACAAGTAAGCAAAAGTACCTATCTAACCTATTAAAGCAAATAGACAAGTAAGCAAAGACACCTAACTAAACTACTAAAGAAAAAGACAAGTAAGCAAAGACAACTATCTATCCTACTAAAGCAAAGAGACAAGTAAGCAAAGACTTCTCATTGAACAACTAGCTAGCCTAAGAGGCAAGTGAACTAAATGCCTAATGCAAAACTATTTCTAATGAGTGAAAAGAAATCTAAATGCTCAATGCAATGCATGAAAGGAAATCTATTTTATTGAAAGAAAGAAAGACTACCAACTAAACTCATGAAAACAAGAAACTATCTACGAAAGCAAGAAACTATCTTTAATCTATGAAACACTCAAATGTAATGCTAGTGGTTGTGTGAATGCCTTCGGTGGTGACAGATGATATCTCGATGACACTTGACAACAATGGACATCTCTAATGGTATAAGCTCAATACTAATTTCAATGGCAAAATGAAAGATGTGAAGTAAACAGTCCAATGATAACTTAGCCATGATAAAAGTAATGTTAAATACCCTGCATATTCATGTATAAACCATCAACAACATAATGAGATTATCATTATTTAACTAAGAAAATTAATTGCATTTTAATCTATGAAAGGAAATTGCATGAAATAAAATTATACTAGGTCTATTTTAACCATTCAAACTATGATAAGAAAATGAATTAAAAACAGAAATTAAACTATGATATTAAGAAGTAAATTGACAATTACATTAAGAAACAATTAAACAAACGAAATCTATCTAAAACTAAGACAAGCAAACTATGATTAAGAACTAGAATTAAATCTATCCATCCATCAAAGATCCCTATCAAATGAAACCCAAATAGAGCTATGTTTTATTCTAAAAACTATGTTTTAAACTTGACTGTAAGATCATAAATAAAAGCGTAATCTGATATCTAAATGCATACGGGGTTAGTGTAGAGACTTGCAAGTCTATTCCTAGCCTAAAAAAATAATTCATGCTAACATAACCCATCACACTAACTTGCAAAAGAACAATAAAACAATTAAATCACAGCTAGCTAATTAAAACATGCATGTACATGGAATAAAAGACAATTTAAATTATGAAATGTATAAACAACACACTGATCATCACCAGACTGCTGGTGGCCCCTCCAGCAAGTCGTGGCTACCTTCTACAAGAACACCACGAACTTCAGCAGACCGAATTCACCATGAAATTTAAAAACTCAGTTCTGGCACTATTCTGGCAATGTGAAAAGTCAAAAACAGAGTACAATGAGTTTATCTCCAATCTAATGGCTATTCTACTTGCTTAACTATCTAATAACCATCTTGGTAGTATTTATAGGTTTACAAACCAAGTGGTCGACCATAGAAGGGTCAAACC
This sequence comes from Picea mariana, assembly GCA_032191745.1. Classification (NCBI taxonomy): domain Eukaryota; kingdom Viridiplantae; phylum Streptophyta; class Pinopsida; order Pinales; family Pinaceae; genus Picea; species Picea mariana. The sequence goes on from JASDQU011403529.1 coordinate 23,031, forward strand.
ACCTCTAAATTCGGCAAAATACAATAAATGTGGCCATAACTAACAAAACAAAGGAAGCCAATAATCGCCCTCTTTGGACAACTAAAATCGAGTTGTATTGAGCTTAGTAGATGGAGGGAGTGATGATAAACAAAACCCATGTGCTCAATTTGTTCATCACTGGCCGCCAATACCATAACCGCCAACTCGCCTTACGTTTTTGTGCAATACTAGGTGCTAGAACAAGTGCCAGATCGAGTACTAGAATGAGTGCTAGATCAAGTGTTGGATCAAGAAACATGGTCCGTTTTGCCGTGTAACAACAGAAAAAACATGAATTAACTCTTGGAAGCATAAAAACATGATAAATTAAACTTGATTTAATCATAAAACACGAATTACACGTACCTTATGCCGATTATACCATTTTATCATAAAATTCTTCAAAAATCTCCTTTGAAAGATGAAAAACGCATATGTACATATGGAAAAAAGTGTATAATAACATCATGAAAATGACCATATCTTGGGCCCAACATTACCCCCACACCTACGATTTTGCAGGTCCCATTGCAAACAAAAAGAAGTTCCCCTCGAAACTAGGCTTGCTGAGGAGGGTCGGCTTTGGAAGCCTTTCCTTCCTTTTGTGTAGGCTTATCCTTATGCCTCTTGTGTTGCTTTAATTGTGATCTTAAGCTGCAGTTAGATTGGGTCATCCCATCGACCAACCGTTGAAGGGAGTTAACTTTTGTTTGAAGGATTGCATTGTCATGATGAAGGTGTGCATCTATTGTCTTCCTCTCTTCCAACTGTTGAAGAAGATGATGGTTTTCCTTTTGTAGCTCCTCTATAGTTGGGGCATAATCAATGATCTCTGAGGAAGGCTTAGGTTCTTTGAGGGATGTGGACAATTCATCAATTTTAGGATCCAGAGTGGGCATAGGTGAAGTAGGAGTGATGGGAGATCGGAAAGGTGAGGTAGGTTCTGATTTTATTTTCCTTTTTGGCTCCAATCCATCTGCAGAGACTTCCCTAAGTTGCTTATGAGGGCTCTCAAGGTCGGAGGATACTTGGATACGATTCGAAGCAGGTGGAGGTTTTTCATAAGGCTTGGTTCTTATGTTCTGGGTACTCTTCCGAAAGGATCCCTTACCAAATCAGTTGGCTCCCCTCTTGTTTGTGGGAATGATGGGAAAGTATTGTTGCATTATTTCTTGGGGCTTCTTAGGTGTAGGATCAAGAGAAAATGAAGGCATTGGGGGGTCAACAATAGGCTTCTTTTGGTCTTTTTCCCCAATGAAGAAGTAGGAATATCAACAAGATTTTGGTATTGTTTCGGCAAAGAGAGGGTTTGTGCAAGGGAGTTTGGAGTTCTTGGAGAGCGAGGCTTGGATGGAGAGATATTTTTTAGGCCAAGTGGCTTTTTTCCGGTTTGAACTGTCAAGTGAGGGTTTGCAAATTGGTAGATAAATGCATCCCAATTTTGCCCCTGTTTCTCTAGTTCGGCAAGAACGAGGAGTTTGATCAAGCCATGGTGGAAGAGACTATTGTGGGGATTAGTCACATTTTTCCTCACTTGAGAGGACATCTTCTCCAATCTTTTGAGAAAATAAAAGGGAAAGTTCAAGGGTTTGTTGAACAGAAAATGAGCCAACAATCTAAAGTGACAATCTTTGAAGGTGGAGTATCTACCTTCACATGTAATTAACCTTGTGATGATGATGAGGGGGTTAACCAATTCTGGCTTTATCCACTCCTTAGCATACCCTTTCACTCTTGAAATGCTCTCGAATTCAGGCTTAAACACCTTGTTGTAACTTGAGCGTGGCAATTGATGATTCTTGAACCATCTATCTCCCATTCTTGGGAGTTTTGTTGCAGCAACAATTGACTCTTTTGTGACTGCAAAGTTAAGAGACCCTACATGTGTTGTCTTACCATCAAAACCAACTGCAAATTGCACAAACATGCCGTCATCATGGCCTTGCAAACTACACAAAAATGGCCCCCAGGCAGCACACAAGAACACTTCCCTGCACTGTGCGAATTCTAGAATGGAAAACAAGTCTGCATAGGAGGAGGGTTTGTATCTCCTAGGCATTGTGACAGAGTTTAAATTCACAAAGCAAGGGAGAAATCGAGCCAAGCAATGACTCGGATTGGGCATGGTCTGAGTATGATTGGAACAGAGGGCGAATTTTACCAAGCAAGGGTGAAAATAGGCCAAGAGATGGCACGGGTCTAGCACAATCTGAGTGTGATTAGAATAGAGGGTGAATTTGGCAGAGGTTGGGCGCGATTCCTAAACGCAGGGTAGAGAAAATGGCAAGGGAAAATGAAATAATAGAGTGCCCAGCCGATTTTGGATGTTCTTATGGTGGAGTACGTTGCCCACATGTGCGCACGAGCTGCCATGTGTGGGAAATTTGAATTCGATGGCAAGCTTGGGAGCAATGGATTGGTGCGTATTTAGATCAATGTCCAAGTCTTTTGACTTGGACATTTGATCATAACCATATGAGGCATCTTTTAATCAATGCCTGCAACAAATTTAATTGAATGTAATTGAATTCTGGTTCCCTGGAATCTAGGACAATTACTGGTATGCAATGGCACTTCGTTCGACACCTCATACGACACTTCATCCGATACCTCATCTGGTACTTCATCCGGTATTCCTGTGTTAAGTGTATTTTCACCTCTTATAATGGATGGCCTGCAATTAGAAGTGTTTTTGACAACCACAGTAGCCAATGAGCAGAGGCAGAATGCTTCATGCTCACTCATTATTCTAGCATATGACATATAATGTCAAAAACCTACAATGAACGAGTTATAGCAAGCATAAAATGTATTATCGAACCTACAACATGTAGCTTGTATTGAACGATAAACCGATAAAGAGTGGTCTGTTAATTATGTGTTCAGTAATTTATAGCACACAAGAGTTTAAGAATTTCAAAAATAACATAACTATCATTGTAATAACCTGTATCATGGTAATAATACAAACATTCTTGCAAAGAATCATTTCTTTAGGCAATGATCATTTGTTAGGTCATGAACCCCTCCCCCACACCTAAGTATTGTGACACCTCACAATCAAAAGTATAGGAAACTAGTCAGTATCCTCCAATAGCCGAAGATTTAGAGTATATCAAGTGTAAAGATAAAATTTCACAGCTTGGTCTAACGAGACAGTTAGAAGATGGCCCCACCTATAGGATAAGAGATCCTATATATAGATAAGAATAGGTAGGCAAGAGAGTTTCAAGATAGTCTTAGAGTCATTTCCCAATGGCAAGTTGATGAGATTCATTAACCTTAGCTTAACCACACATACTCCATGTCAGCTTTGTCTGTAGGTAATGACATACATCAGGACAAGTTCAAATTTAGTATTTATTTTTGTCATAATATCATCCTTGCTAGGTAGAATGCCCCGCTGCCAGCAAGCCTATTCAGTACTCCGACGGGTTTTCCTAGTCATACCATAGGCCGGTACCCACTGCCAGCAGACCTGTTCAGTATCCCAACGGGTTAGCCTCTTAAACCCTCAGAGACTGGCCCTCCATATTTTAAGATTTTAGTATAGGGTTGCTTATGCAAGAAGGTGGGGGAACAGCTCTGAAACAACTTTCTTTTTCTTTTTAATTGGGATGGTATTTATGTTAGAGGCTGACTTTCCATTATATTATTAGTGATTGTCCTGATGTAAGGGGTACTTAAGCGGACGTGGCCTATCTAAAGATATGACATAATCAAGTTATTTAGTGTGTAGTGGATGGTACCATTGAGGAAGAACATAAAGATATACCTAGGCTCAACTTTCTTTATTCCTTTGTAGTTATTGTGATGTTTCCATGACTAACCGTTGATTAGACTTCCTTGTTACTCTTTGATAAATACACTTGACTCGCTTACTCAGGTTTCTTGGAAAAAATGTACAAGAGACCTCTAGGCTTGATAGTTATGGTATCACTTCCTTATAAAGTGGTGAAGAGTTTCAAGAGAAACTGCTTTAGAATGCCTTAAAATTGATAATTTTGCAAAAACATGGCTAATTATAGTAAGTCACTATTCATTTGATGCTTTAGCAGACACAAAATTCAAGTATAACAATGTTGTGAAGAAATATCTTGAAACTGTGTACTCCTGGTGAAATAAATACTTACAGAAACCTCTTAGAATTTCCTTATTAACAAAAACTATTTACATATATACAATAGGAAATCTTTAAAAAAAAAATTCAAGAACAAGGGGGGACTTCCCCATCTACTAAGGCCAATGCCTTATCAGTTGACATGATGTGTAGAAAATCTTCTCTGGAAATGGGCTTATGATAAAATTTAAGTCGGTGTCCATTTACCACAAAGGAGACTTGTCCATCATCAATTGCTTTAATTTTTACAGCTCCATTGTCATATATAGTGTCTACCTCATAAGGGCCCAACCAATGGGTGGTAAGTTTGCCTTTGAAGGTTTTGAACTGGGAATCAAACAATAGGGCCCAATCACTAGGCTGGAAGTGTTTCTTTTTAATAAACTTGGCATGCCACTTGCTCCTCTGGTTTTGGAATAATATCGTCCATTGGATGGCATATTGCCTGATTTCATCCAACTCATTCAACTGTAGGGCTTGTTGCTTCTGAGCCTCATCCAAGTTCAATCCTAATTCTGCAGCAATACAAAAGGTCCTTACTTGGAATTCTATTGGTAAAAGTACTTGTTTCCTGTACACTAGCTCATAAGAGGTATGCCCAGTGGTATTTCTCCAGGTAGTTTGGTATGCCCATAAAGCCTCTGGGAGCCTATCAGCCCAATCTCAGTGATGTAACTGAAAAATCTTGGTCAAGATGGCTTCCAGAACTTTGTTTGTGGATTCTACCTTGCCATTGGCTTGTGGGTGGTATGGAGAAGATTTACAATGTTTACTCCCATATTTCTCTGTTAGCTCTTTCATCAGCTTGGAGGTGAATTGAGTGCCTTGGTCGGTAACAATTTCACAAGGGACACCAAAGCGGGTAAAGATGTCTTCATAGATGAATTCGACAACAGACTTCTCTGTGGCCCTAAATAGGGATTTTGCCTCTACCCATTTGGTGACATAGTCTGTACAAACCAAGATATAGTTCTTCCTACGAGACATGGGTGAAATTGGTTCTACAAAGTCGAGGGCCCATTTTTCGAAGGGTTCTATCATAACTTGGGCTTGTAAAGGAATTTTGTCAGCTGACGTAGGTCTACCTATCCTTTGGCAACTATCACAACTTCTCACATACTTGGCAACATCTTTGAAAATGCTAGGCCAATAGTAACCTGAATGTAACACCTTATATGTTGTACGTTTGTCAGAGAAATGGCTACCACATGGTCCATCATGACAACTTCGTAGTATTTCAGGTACCTCATCCTCTCGGACACATCTACGAATAATCAAATCAGGACTTGTGCGAAAAATATCATGACCAACCCAAGAGTAATTAGCACTCCATATAATAATTTTCCGCTTTTCATGAGGTGACAAATGAGACGGTAATATCCTAGTAGCTAGATAGTTTTCCATATCTGCAAACCATCATGTATTGACAGAAAGGGAAAAAAGATGCTCATCTGGGAAACTATCATCTACATGCATGTCATCATCCTCATTTTTTATTTGGGAAAGAAAGTCAACTACTACATTATCCTTTCTAGGTCGGTCAAGCACAGTGATATTAAATTCTTGCAATAACAAGAGCCACCTAGTTACTCAGCCATTAGTTATAGGTTTGTTCATGAGAAACCTAATGGCGAAATGGTCGGTGTGTACAAATACTTCATAACCTGTAATGTGATGACGAAATTTTTTAATAGCATGAACAACTGCCAAGAATTCCTTCTCAGTGACCGTGTAGTTCAACTCGGCAGGGGACAAGTTCTTGCTTATAAAATAAATGGCATACGATTGTTGGTCCTCTTTCTGCCCTAATACCCCTCCGATTGCAGTATCACAGGCATCAGTGGATATATGAAATGGGAGAGTCCAATTGGGCCCTCTAAGAATTGGTGCCACAGACAACTTGGCTTTTAGGGTTTCAAAAGCAGTTTGACAATGCTCAGTCCAAACAAAATCAACATCTTTTATCAATAATCCAAACATAGGTGCAACAATCTTTGTAAAATTTTCAATAAACCGCCGGTAATATCTAGCATGTCCAAGAAAGATTCTCACCTCTTTCTGAGTCTTGGGGGATGGAAGTCTGATAATGACGTCAATCTTTGCAGGATCGAATTTTATCCCTTCAAATGAAACATGATGTCCTAGAACCACTCCTTCAGTTAACAACATTTTGCATTTTTCATGACTTAGAGATAGGTTCATTTACTGGCATCTGAATAGGACTTTTCTAAGTTGTCTAAGGCATCCTGGTAAGTGTTGCCATAGACTGTGAATTCATCCATGTAGACCTCCAGACAATCATGAATAAGATTGGAAAATATCCCTAATACTGCATGTTGAAATGTGGCAGGAGCATTAGACAATCCAAATAGTGACCCTATAGGCATAGGTGCCCCACGGATAGGTAGAGGTAGTCTTGTCCTAGTCCTCAGGTGCTATAAGAATCTAGTTTTACCCACTGTACCCATGTATAAAGGAAAATTACTTCTTTCCAGACAAGGTATCTAGAACTTGGTCAATGAAAGGAAGAGGAAAGTAGTCTTTTAGAGTGGCCTTGTTGAGTTCCCAGAAATCAACTCAAATTCTCCATTTCCTGGTCACTTTCTTTGGGACCACTACAAGCAGGGGTAACCACTTACTTTCAGATATGGGATAAATAAATCCGACATTTAACAACTTTTGGATTTCCTCCTTGACTATGTCTTTGAGTGCTAGGTTCATCCTTCTCTTGGGTTTCCTAAGAGGTGTTACTTCCCCCTGGGTGTATATATGATGGATGCATGTGTTAGGGTGTATACCCTTCATGTCAGTGTATTCCCAGGAAGATGCTCCTGATTATTGTTTAAGGATATCTACTAACTGTTTTTGTTGATCTGTATCTAGCCCGGAGTTTATATTTAAAAAATTCCCTGGACTAATCTCATAGCGCATAGTATAAGACATGGCAGACTCATCTATCTCAAAAATAAAAGATGTAGAAGACAAAATGGATGGATCTAATTTTTCTTGAAATTATTCCCCAAACATGTACTCAAATTGAGGAAAAGACTGTGGAAAATCCACATATGTAATAGCAGAAATGAATTGGTTTAGCACATTTTCTGGTGTATGCTCCTGAAGTGCCCTTGCATGGTCATTAGGCAATACAGATTCTTCCTAGTCTTCATTCTCGTATGGACATTCAAGCCACCATAGATTTTCCATAATAGGTTGAACTGGAGGGTAAATGGTGAGCTTCTGGATAGAGAGACCATTTGAGATGGTCATTTCTCCTTCTCTACAGCCAATAAATGCATTGGATGTGGCTAGCCAAGGTCTTCCCAAAATAACGGGATGGCATCGGGCAGGATCCTTTGAATGAATGACAAGAAAATATATTGGGTACTCCCATGAGGCTAAAGTAACCATGACATCATCTAAAATCCCTTCAGTTATAACCCTAGTCTTATCTGCTAATTCCAAAATGGTTGGGGTAGGCCGAAGAAGAGGTTTTAACTGTGATTGTTCCAAGGTAGTAGCGGTCATAACATTGATGGCTGACCGTAGGTCTATGAGAGTGTTTCCAATGGTGACCTCATTAATGGTTATAGTCACTACGGGGTTTCCTGGGTTCCCATACTTTGCTAGCTTTGGTTGCTCTGATATGTACTCAGAGAGTTCCCCTACCAAATTTACTATAGGGGGGTCCTTTTGCTTCCTACCTGGCTTCTTAATACACAATTCATTGGCTACCTTACTATATATTAGAATGTCTTTAATGGCTTGAAGTAAAGGAATCTTGACACAAATATTTTTCAATTCATTCAAAATGTCAAATTTCGGTCAGGTGGTAGGTTTCTTGATTACCAATCGGTCTGGATAAGGAGGGACCTTCGTAAAAAGTTCATTTTGGGGAAGCTTGGGTTCTTGATTCTTCGGCATAATAACATCTTCCCACCTAGTGTCATTTGTGGGTTGTTGGGTGGTTTCTTCTTCTTCTTCTTCCTGGATGACTACTGAAGGTCTTTGCCTATCTAGAACTTTTCCCGATCTTAGTTGAATTTCCTGTAATGAAACAGGAGTAATGACATATGTCGGGAAGGCCTACATCTCAACATTGTTAAGAGGTTGAAGGGGTTTATTATTGGGATTCGACAATGGCTGTGCTGGTAATAGTGTTGGTTTTGGGGAGCTTGCATTTTAAAATTTTAGCGGTTGTTGTTGTGGGATAGGAGGTAAAGGTTGTGGAAAAAAACCTAGCAGAAGTTGCAGAGTGTTTGATGAGAACTGAGGATAAGGATGGTTGTACATAGGGATAGGTGGAGCTTGAGGGTTTCCTTGGTTGTGTTCTCCCCTCCATCCTTGAATCCAAGGATGTTGGTACTGAGTAGACCAGTTTTTCCAACCTGGTGAGTTCCACTATTGTTGTTGATAATAGGTTGGAACTTGAGACTGTAGATCTGGGTATGTGGGCTTATTCCTAGGTTGCCATGGCCTCCTAGGTGCATAAGAAGACTCCCCAGGATCTCCACTCCTATAGATGGCTAATAAACCGGGCAAGGATGGATATTTCTCAGTTGAATGGGCTTCTGTACAGAAGCCACAAACTGAAATGTTATCTAATGGGCATTCCCTTGAGGAATGCTTCCTTCTGCATCTTGGGCAATATATGCTCATTGTTGCATTATCCTCCTCCTGTTTCTTTTTGAGTTTAGGGGTGTCCAACTAGGAACCTATTGTGCTTAGGATGTTTGTCTTGAATTTTTCTAGAAGGTTCCCTATATACCACCTGAACTAATTGGTTTTAAGATTCTATTGTAAGGGTCCCGAACATTCTTTCCTGTTTTGGCTCTACTCCTTGAGTAGTTTTTACACATTTCACATATTTCAGAAAATGGTTTATGATAAATATCACCTGATGCCATCAGGTTAAGCATCTCTAAATATTATTATGAAATTCCTTTAAGGAAAAGAGCCCTAACTGCATCCTCTAGGAGGTCATGGTATTTTGACTTCTGGGAGATATAACCAAATCTTTCCATATAGTCTTTAAGGGTCTCGTCTTCTAACTGTTGGACTTTAAAGATGTCATTACGAGATTCTTTGGTCTTGCAGTAGTCTTGGTACTTCTTAAGAAAGATGTATTTCATGGATTCCCAAGACCTAATACTGGATTCTCCCAACCCCATGAACCATCTTAATGCAGAGTCTTTGAGGTTGGAAGGAAAGAGTTTTAATTTCTGGGCGTCTTGCACATAGTTGTAGCTCCTGCACAAGATGTCAAATTCAAATAGGAAGGTGTCTAGATATTCATTGTTTTTACCATAAAAGGTAGGAAGTGCCGAGAGAGGAATATTCTTCATGTTGACATTTGGAGTGGTGTCTAAAATCAAAAATCCGAAGGTAGTTTCAGTTTGGTTTCCAGTTTCTTCTTCCTCCCCGTGTCTTACATTGTTATGGTCCTCCTACTCACCCATATTGGCTTGATTTACAAAAAGAGAGTACCTAAGTGGTTTTATCTTTGAAGGGAACAAAGTTTCTCTTTGATGAAAAGGTCTTCCTACTGATTGGATGTCTGGGACTCTACTCGAGCTGGTTGAGATTATCGGTGCCAACATTTCTGTGTCAATTTGAGAGATAATTACATTGGTTGAGCTACCAAACAAAATAAACACATATTCAGGGTCTATGATATCTTTAAAATTAGAGTCCCCTGGTGGTGGTGTAAAAGAAAAGGTTGTATTGTTTGGTTCTGTGGAAGACTCGAGTGGTCTTGCCTACTGTCCTAATATGATTGATGCTTCAATTTTTTGTTCTATAGTGCTCCCTGTGTTAGTCCCTTCAGAGACTATTTTAGCTCTTTGGGTTGATCTAGCTCCTGTTTTTCGGTATCGGTCTGCGGATTTTATAAGCAGAATGTTTCTTCCCCCAAAAAGATCAAAAGGAACCTTGGTTGAAACGTCAGATTTTGATTTAATGTATCTACCTTGTGGGTCTCTAGCCCTATTCATGAAAGAAAGAAACAACAAAAATAAAAAGCTACCATTTGATTCCTAGGTCTATTCATGAAAGCAAACAAAAAGAAAAACTACTATTGTGTTTGGGGGAACCTGCTATAGTAGATGTGCAGGTTCTTACCTTTCGTCTTAAAGTTCCCCCACCACCAAACTAATGATAAGGTCTAAGGATGATCTAATTCCTAATTACTTCTTACCTTAAGACAACTCCCTGACAATGGCGCCAAAATGTTAGGTGATTTATATGTACTAAAAAAAAGACACTAAACTACCCTCAATTAAATCGTCAAGCTGGGGTAAGTAAACTTAGAGTTGTAGAAAAATATATGCCAAAGGTAAAAGGTTGGTAGGAGTATAATCTAACTAATGAAAGCAACTATCTAAGGCTAATCTACTCAAGAAAAACTATCTAATGAGCAAACCCTACTAAGCACAATGAAACTAGGTAACCTAAGTACTTTTGGGCCAAGGGTTGATGGATAGTTCTTAAGAAAGAAAGTAAAACCCTATGTAAGCAAACTAGTTCATGAAAATAAGCAAAGGTGAACTACTAAGCATACTAAACAAATGATGAAAGAAAACTACTTTTAACTTGCCAACCTACATTCAATGAGAAAATACCTTATGAAAGAAAAATAAATAAACAAGTAAGCAAAATCACCTATCTAACCTATTAAAGCAAATAGACAAGTAAGCAAAGACACCTAACTAACCTACTAAAACAAAACAAAAGTAAGAAAAGACAACTGTCTATCCTACTAAAGCAAAGGGACAAGTAAGAAAAGACTTCTCATTGAACAACTAGCTAGCCTAAGAGGCAAGTGAACTAAATGCCTAATGCAAAACTATTTATAATGCGTGAAAAGAAATCTAAATGCTCAATGCAATGCATGAAAGGAAATCTATTTTATTGAAAGCAAGAAAGACTACGAACTAAACTCATGAAAACAAGAAACTATCTACGAAAGCAAGAAACTATATTTAATCTATGAAACACTCAAATGTAATGTTGGTGGTTGTGTGAATGCCTTCGGTGGTGGCGGGTGATATCTCGATGACACTTGACAACAAAGGACAACTCTAATGGTATAAGCTCAATACTAGTTTCAATGGCAAAATGAAAGGTGTGAAGTAAATAATCCAATGAAAACTTAGCCATGATAAAAGTAATGTTAAATACCCTGCATATTCATGTATAAACCATCAACAACATAATGAGATTATCATTATTTAACTAAGAAAATTAATTGCATTTTAATCTATGAAAGGAAATTGCGTGAAATAAAACTATACTAGGTCTATTCTAACCATTCAAACTATGATAAGAAAATGAATTAAAAACATAAATTAGACTATGATATTAAGAAGTAAATTGACAATTACATTAATCAAAAACTAAACAAACAAAATCTATCTAAAACTAAGACAAGCAAACTATGATTAAGAACTAGAATTAAATCTATCCATCCATCAATGATCACTATCAAATGAAACCCAAATAGAGCTCTATTTTATTCTAAAAACTCTGTTTTAAACTTGATTGTAAGATCATAAATAAAAGCGTAATCTGATATGTAAATGCATATGGGGTTAGTGTAGAGACTTGCAAGTCTATTCCTAGCCTACAAAACTAATTCATGCTAACATAACCCATCACACTAACCAGCAAAAGAACAATAAAACAATTAAATCACAACTAGCTAATTAAAACATGCATGTACAGGAAATAAAAGACAATTTAAATTATGAAATGTATAAACAACACATTGATCATCGCCAGACTACTGGTGGGCCCCCCAACAAGTCATGGCTACCTTCTACAATCACACCACGAACTTCAGCAGGCATAATTCACCATGAAAGTTAAAAACGCAATTATGGCACTATTATGGCAATGTGAAAAGTCAAAAATAGAGTACAAGGAGTTTATCTCCAATCTGATGGTTATTCTACTTGCTTAGCTATCTAACGACCATCCTGGTAGTATTTATAGGTTTAAAAACCAAGTGGTCGACCACAGGAGGGTCGAACCACCTCTAAATTCGGCAAAATACAATAAATGCGCCCATAACTAACAAAACGGAGGAAGCCAATAATCGCCCTCTTTGGACAACTGAAATCGAGTTGTCTTGAGCTTAGTAGCTGGAGGGGGTGATGATAAAAAAAAAACATGTGCTTGATTTGTCCATCACTGGCCGCCAATACCATAACCACCAACTCGCCTTGTGTTTTTGTGCAATATTGGGTGCTGGAACGAGTGTCGGATCGAGTACTGGAACAAGTACTAGATCAAGTGATGGATCAAGAAACATGGTGCGTTTTGCCCTGTAACAACAAAAAAACATGAAATAACTCTTGGAAGCATAAAAACATGATAAATTAAACTTTATTTAATCATAAAACACGAATTACACGTACCTTATGTCGATTATACCATTTTATCATAAAATTCTTCAAAAAACTCCTTTGAAAGATGAAAAACGCATATGTACATACGGAAAAAAGTGTATAATAACGTCATGAAAATGACCATATCTCGGGCCCAAAAAGGTACAAGCCAGGTATTATGGTGAGCGTCATTTCAATATTTGAGGCATTTGAGTATGATGCATTTAAAGTTTCTTTTGATTATGTAACGCCTGCTTGGAAGATATGCTCTTTGCCATGTTTCACCTTGTTGGTTGACATCGTGCCCTAGTAAGTGGTCACCCTTAGGGATGGGTTTGCTACTGGGAATTCCCCTTGATAAATCATCAAGCCATTCCTGATCATACTTAACACTTTCCACACTTTATCCCCTCGCCTCCTCATCTTTTGGGATTTTCAGGTATATTGACCCAAGAAGGGATTGTCCCTGATTTCATGGGAAGAAGGGGTTGAAGGCCCAGAGGATTGTAGCTAGAAAAAGATAAAATTCAATCATGAACCTTCTAGATGCTCGCATAGGGATCCCTAGGACAATGAAATTTCTCTCCTAAGAAACTGATGGGACCCGTGGAAAATAACAAATGAAAAATGTCAACCAAGGTAGAGAGTGTGTGGGAAATGTTTTTCATGCTTAGGTAGAAGTCCCACATATTGTCTTCAACTTGGGGAAGCATAATGTGACTAGGGTATATTCAAGGTGGGAATTGTTTTTCATGCTTAGGTAGAAGCCCCACCTTGGCTTCAACCTTGAAACATATTAAAAGAACAAAAAGAAATAAATGGGTTTGGAAAAAGGTTGCATTGAAAATGAAGGTGCAACACACCCTTTACAAAGTCACCCTTAAATGAGACACTATGATCCTTTGTATGTCATGCCCAAAAGTCTTGCTCCCATGCAATTCATATTCTACACATAGTTTAGAAGGGGGTACAACTGGGAAACACTCCTTGACTTAGGGGATGATTCACCAAATAGGTCACTTTTTCAACCCTCCCATACCTAAATTTGGCAAGTTGCATAGAGTCTTTGAGAACTTGTTTAATTTGATGAGGTGGTTTTTTATGCACATGCTTAGATAGCTCTCCCATTTGGAGAAGACTCCTTGGCTGAAATTTGTGCCCTTTTTAGGGAATTTTACTTGTCTCTATTTGATACGTTCTCATGTGATGGTTTATCTTGGCTATTGGATGAAGAAGTGACACACTATCTCTTGTAGAGGCTTATTCTTGCATTTGTGGTGGAATTTTCTTGGTTAAGGAGAGTTTATCTTGTTAATTCTTTGACTAGGTAAGGAATATTTGCTTTGTTATTTCTTATTTCTTGGTTACAAGGTTAATTTGCTAAGCTATTGGGGAGTATAAGGGCATACAACACCACTAATCCTATCATAATTGTCTTGAATAAATTGTTGTACAAGGGTTACTAGGAGAAGTAAAAGGGCTTACACCTTCCTAGTAGTTCCTTGCTAGTCTTGCTTGTCTTGGGGAGTAAAAGAATTTACACACCAAAGGAATTATCAAGGATATCTCATTCATTAAAGGACTCCATAACCCAATAGTTCCAAGCACTAATCTATTGCATTGGAGAAATAAATCATTGAATTGGTATACGTGAAATCCTGAGATATTGAAATTGTTTAAATTGGAATATTTTCTTGGTTCTTTAGGCTTGCTAAGGCCACTAAGGTATCTTCTTTGGATAAGGATTTCTTATTGTTGTCATAACTTAAAAGCTACAACCATTAGGGCTGCAGAAAAATACTTCGTAACTTTCAAACTTACTCATTTTCTAACTGTTCAAGTTTGCTAGAAAGCTACCAAATTAATATACTTGCAAGTTTTGGTGGTTATATTTATGTAAATATGACTCATTATTGTTTTTTCATGGTTGATAAGAAGTAAATATGGATGAACTCCAAAGTGGTCCCCTTATGGTGAAATCCCTCACGTGAAGATGCTTTGTGGAGTAAGAAAACCCATGCTTGATTGTGGAATAATGAGATGAAGGACAGTGAACTTGTTAGGGAAACTATCCAAGATGGATAGTGCTTGTCATGCCATTTCCGGTGGTATGTGGAATGTCACATAACCCCTCACGGTTAGAGAGTTATGGCCATGAGAAGTTGGAGACCCCAGGTTTGGGTAATGGACCCAAGTTTGTTTGATGGGTAACGGTATGAGTTATGATATATTTTTAGATAATACTATTCTATATGGATAGTACATGTCATTCCATTTCTAGTGGTATGTGGAACATCACATAACTCTTCATGGTTTGAGAGTTATGGCCTTACGAAGTTGGAGGACCCTCATATGTCATCTAGAAGCTCCAAAAGGTCAAAGTAGTCAAAGTTGTTTAAGAAATTTTAAAAGGTAAATAATAAAGTGAAGTAATGAGTGTATTATAATTCAAAGTGAATACAAAATAAACTATTTCAATAATAAATTTAATGGAGAAATTAGAAGTGGGTTAACCCTAAAATAAGGAAAGTGGGGCTAAGTGACCTAGAAGATGTTTTTAAGGAAGCTACTTGGAGAGTATAAATAAGAGGCAAGGCTCTCTCATTTTAGATACACTTGAGCATATTATATCTTCGCTCTCTCTGTGCATTTCTTTATTATATATTCTAGTGAGTCTTTCACTCTGTATTTTTACAGTCTCTGTACATTTCTTCCGTTAATAGAAATCGAGTATTACTGTATATTTGTGTTTATGGTTGCATCTCTGATACATTTATGTTATATCATTGAATATCTGCGATATCTTTGTGCATTTATTTATTATATCTTCACTCTCATTTTGTGCCGAAAATAATCCAGATCAGAAGGTGAAGAAAAGAAGGCCGAAATGCAAGAAAGGATAAATTCTTTTGATGGTGCTTTCTAAGGTATGTTATTTACAGGTCATCTCACCATATTCATTATAACTTTTTTTCTATGATGATTCATACCATGAAATTTCTATTCCATTGAGAAAACATATCCAAGTATCCGTGGTAAAAAATTCAGCTTGTGGGTCGTTGTATTCTGGAGTTACACTCCATGGAAAATAGGGTTTGTGGCTAGTCCCGAAACTAGTCAAAAACAGGTGTTTCGGGTAAAAACGTCATAACTCCTTCATAACAAATCCAAATTCAATGAAACCAAATGTGTTGGTTAGGATACAGTTTGTAGTATGTTGTGTAAAAGTTTCAGATCATTTCAACAAACATTTTGTGTGGGGCATGCTCTACAAGGTCGCTCTCTAGAATAAGCCAGAATTCAGCAAGGTATGTCATTTTTGCTATAACTCCTTTTCTGAGAGGTTTCAAGTAGTGAAACTTGGAGAAATTGCATAAAAAACACTGAAGAATATTGTGTATCAGTTTCAGATATTTATACATTACAAGTACAAAGTTATGATTACTTCAAGTTAGGGTTGTGACTAATCCAAAACTAGGCATGTGAGACTAAAGAAAAGTTTGATGAAAATGCTAGTCTCTTGTTGTTAAAGTTAAGAAAGGTTTGCAGAAATGTGATCATATACACCAAGTCTATTATAGAGCTACAAATCAGATTTGGATGATGAAATTGATGACGGCTTTTGGTTGAGGTACATGTTGAGTACATGGTTGAGAAAAGTAGTTGATGAGTTGGCACATACATGAGGTGTATAGTTGATGATGTTGGTACATATTGATGAGTCATAGTTGATGAGTAGTTGACACACATGATTGGTACATACTTGGTACATGGTTGGATGCACTTGTTTATGGTACATGTTGATTACAGGTTGTTTGGTACAGGTTGGTGCATGGTTGATGCACTTGTTTATGGTACAGGTTGATGCATGGTTCAGATTTATTGGTACAATTTTACAGCGGTATATCTCACAGTGATAGTGTGAAAGTGGTTCCATCATTCTACTTCTACTTTAGGGAGGTTGGATGGGGCAAGGACAGGTGGTTGTAGCCACCTTCCAGTTGTAGCCAGAGAACATAGGGGGTTGTAGCCTCCTTCTGGTTGTAGCTAGAGAATTGGGGAGTTGGAGCTGCCCTCAGATTGTAGCTTGAGAAACTAGGGGGTTGGAGCCTCCTTCCAGTTGCAACTGCAAAACAAAGGAAGTTGGTGCTTCCAATGAATGTAATTCTTCAAGACATATAAGAAAAAGCATTATGTGGTTTTCTCCCGATTTGGGTTTCCACATAAAACACTGGTGTATTGTGTATGTGTATGATTGTTCATTTGTCCATTGCTTGTTTACTCTGCAGTTATTGGATGATAATGCTTCATTGATATAACACTTGGATTATATGGTTAAAAATGATTAAATTTCTCTATTACTGATTCACCCCCCCCTCTCAGTAATCCAATAGGGTATTCAGGTTTTCTATAGACAAGGGTTTTCCCTGTGCTAGAACTCTCTGATATACATGCGGGGTCCAACAATAGTACTCGACCCAATATCTTGGAGCACCAACTAAAGAGGCTAGACCGTGCCCTTAATTGTACTACCTGAATACCCATGAACTAGAGCGTATCTTCCCAAGTGCTATTCTTGGTGGCACTATAGTAGTCAAGCGATCGATTTGTTTATCTACGGAGGGATTCAAGATATCTAGATCGATCCATATACATGTCATGTTTGATATGCTACCACTCGAAGGGGTACCAACAGGGGTTACAAGGGTGGCCAACAATGTGTGCTTAAATACCACTTGTAGTTATTGCGTGTATGCTTCCCTAACCACGGATTTATGCACTGAATGATAGATCTCTATAGCTTTAAGTCGTCAGAATACATCTCTACCCTGAAAAAAATAACCCACAATTTTCTTCCAAGGAAAGTTCTTTGATACCACTTGTAAGGTACCAGATCTATTATAATAGCATAAAAATAGAAATACTGCAAAGAATAACAACATGACAACACACTATGAGAAACCACAACACCAAAATAATATCTTTATTGATAGGAAACAATGTTCACTTGCCTCTTCGAGGGGAAAAACTCCAACAGAGAAATGCTCTATTACAATGATTCTCAAGACAAGACTTCTCATGCCCTTGAATCCTATTTATACTAAATCTATCCACCAGAAGAACAATCTAGAGGAAGATCTTCTAGAAGCGGAAGCTTCTATTATGTCTTTTTACATTTGACTTATTCTTCCTTATTACTAGGCCTTATTAATATTGACCTTTATTACATGGAAAATATATTATTCTACCTACGTGAGGGGTTAGGGAGGTTAGGTCCCTAACAATTTTCAACAAAATATGCTATACGATTAGTATCCCAAGTATTAGTTATAGGAGGAGTGGTGTTAGAGAAGGAAATTTTTGGTAAGTTTTGAGAATTGTGCAAGAGAAAACTGACAAAAAAGTTAGCAAAGGAGCAGCATGCATGGAGTATAGTTAATGCATATTCAGGATCCAACATGCAAAAGAAGGAAAGTAGTTAGAAGTAGATACACCATTTGGTCCAGTTTGTAACAGGCTAAGCCCTAATATCAATGTATAAATATGTATGGGTTTTTGGTTAGAAGGTAGTTGTTGGTGAAATCATAGAGTGAGAGTATGAGCGAATGATATGAGTTCAAGAGTATTATTAGAGAATGTGCTAAGTGTGCATTGTATGAAAAAAACGAATAGGGAATTTTGGATATAACTGATGTATCTTATATGAGTGCAATTCATACTAGTTGCAAGGATTGAGCATGAATGAATAATATAAGAAGCTAGTCGTTGTTGACGTATCTTAGTTTGGGGTGAACCACGTTAAATATCTATGTCATGCTGTATGTTGTGATGTCGTTATTTTATGTTCTATTTATGGAATACATGTAATGCATGAATGGTTATTATGAATATGTATCTGATGGTTCCACACACATGTTGAATGGTTAAGTAAGATAAATATGTCATATTTTATGATATTATTTTTATTTTGCGCATAGGGTATATTACATGTTGAATGAATGTTAAGTAATAATTAATGTTAGAATGGTCTCCATTCTCTTCATGACTGCGGAAGCCTGGTTCTTGCATTCCTCATAGGTACCTTGGGTGAGACTTCACCTGCTTGTTGGTGATGCCGAAAGGGATGATATCTTGGGATTTTGTACTGTTGTTATGAGAAATTGGACTCCTGGGTTAATTAGGAAAGTCAATTCTATAAGAAATCGAGTATCATGTGCAATAGATAACTGACTAGAAAGTGTGTTGGGAGGTTACATTACTAAATTTGTCATAGATTGTACTCGATCGTATAACGTTGCTGAAAGATAATTGTTTAAGGGATCGTACAGAAGATACATGAATTCACTATATACTTGGATTAAGATGTTGTTGTGTGACAAGGGAGTTATGAAAATGGAATCTAGTAGATAAGATCCTTTGTGTACATAAGGGGATTGGGGGTTGACCAGGGGTTGGTCTGAGCATAAAAATGGATAAAGAGATGGAATGAAGAATGGATGGGCTTGTTAATGTTTATTCCATTATTATAGTTCTTTTCATTTCATAAGATAAGAGCATAATAAGAACAATACCACTGAGAAATACACATTCAAAAGAGACACAACATTTATCCTGGGAAACCCTCTAGGGGAAGAAAACTCAGCAAAAACTTCCTTATCATAAATAGCTTATACAATGTTCAAGAGATAACTCAAACCAATATAGAAAGTCCTCCCCAAGAGATGCGCCACCCTTCTTTTCCTCTCTCCAACTTCAAATTGCAGCTTTCCTCATAAGAGAATGAGCAAGTGAGTTGTGTGTAAGAAGTGAGGCGCTAGCCTCTTATTTATATCAATCTGGCACATGTGAAGAGTCACCATCTGGCAGGGCCGACCTCTCACTCTGGGTGGGTAAACCCACCTTTAATTAATTTTGGGTCTTCCATTATAACTGATGGGGCCGTCTTCTTATTCAGCACTTTGTAATTGTCCGATGACCAATCTGCAAAAGGGGATTTGGTTTTTATACAATTACCGACATGATTAATCCTCAATGGGGATTAATCTAATAACAATAATAATAATAATGAACTGATTAATCCACAATGGGGATTTAATACAATAATAATAATGACATGATTAATCCACAATGGGGATTTAATCTAATAACAAAATAATAAGAAGAATGCTCTTCGCAGTTACATTATTTCAACACTCCCCCTTAACAAGAAGGGTATTCTTCATCAACATTAGGCGAGAGAGTTTTGCATCATCAGTGGCATCTGGAGGACAATATCGTCAATATCATCTTGAAAAATTGTCTAGCACATTTACGAGTCATCGGAAGTTTTCTTCATCAGCAGCATCATCATTCTCGAAGGAATTCTATCATCATCTGCATCAAACATGTATCAGTAAAAATGATACCTCATTACAACACTAGGCTGTCATATCACAGTACTACACTAGCTCAATGTCACAGCGGTTAAGCTGGTAGCTCAGTGTCAATCTGTTAAGGTCCTAACCCGCACATAGGTAGATCAATGTATTCAGATGTAATAAAGGTCAATATTAATAAGACCTTTCAATAAAATAGAATAAGGCGGATGTAAG
>JASDQU011403530.1:619-11213 GCA_032191745.1 Picea mariana
TCACATAATGTATATACCAATCATGATGTGTAGACTCTATGGGAGGGAAAACACATGTTTATCATTCGAAACTCTGGGAGGATAAAACGAAAGATTTCTTCTATGAAATATGCAACTGGGTGGTGGTGTCAATGCATACCATTATATATGGTTTCCCACCTCCCAGGATTTTTGAAAAAATAGTGGCTAATATAGGCAAGACAGCTAACTGGTACATTGAAGAGAATTTATCCTATATAGGGTTTTTGGTTGTTCAGTTCCTCCACATGCTCTACCTAAATTTTTAATAGAACGACTAGTGTGCCGCGAAGTAGCACATCAAACTATACATGGTAGAATTAGTAAGTAGCTAAAAGTAGTACAGAAAAGGGTGTGGCCCACCTTCCCCCCGCAGATTGGTACATTTTCTCTGCTGGATTTCAGCCATTCGAAAGTAGAGGCCGCGACCCTGAAAGAAATCAAGATGGTTAATATTGAATTCAAGAAGCACGATCTGCTGAATATTGTAGGTAATCACATGACCCTCTGCAATTTAAAAATATATGAACATGAAGACTCTCCTTAGGATGAAGTATTCCAAAGAGCAAGGTCATATCAGGAGGTCTTGAGTCGAGTTCAAGCTCTGGCTCCAAAAAAATTGATCGTGTTTTATAACTTTTAGAAGCATCGAAGAAATAGCCTTCCCAAAGTATTGCAGGGAGAGACCCTAATACCTCCAGCTACACAACAAGTTAAGACCTAGAGCTTGGAAACAGGGAGCTACAGTGAACAGGATTCTCAAGAAAGTTTGGAGAAGACTAAGCTTTTGACTCAGAAGGAAGACACCACATTGAAAGATCCACCAAGAGATCTCACTGAAACTCATATTGAGGCCTTGATAGAAAAGGGAGAAGAAAATCCATTATCCACACTGGGTAAACCAGCTACTGACACAGCCGGTAAACAACCATCCACTGAAATAGGAAGTCCTATCCAATCTGTCACAACATTACAGTTCAATTGAGGGAACCTGAGTGTAGAAGTTGTATTAATCAAAGATCTTATACCTATTTCGACAGAAGAGATGCCTCCTTCATAATTCTTCTTTAGTAAGAAGAGAAGGATGGTAGTAAGGAGAGAAACACATCAAAGGGATGGTGCGACTATCAAGAAGCACAGAGTGATATTGGATGGGAAGGCCCTAGAAGAAGAAGGCTTCGCTACAGATGTTCCACAAATTAAAGAATCTAGGTAGGAAGTTAGGAGAGAGATGAACAAGTTTTTCGAGCATATTAGAGTTTGTGATACATAAGAAATCTTCCAGCTCAAATCTAGTCTCGACGAAATGCACAAGAACACACAGGTGAATAGAGAATGGGCCTTTCAACAGGGAGGGTTGGTAAAAGAACTACATGCCAGAATAAAATCGTTTGAAAATAAAGCTATATATATGATAGTTTTCCAAGCGAAGGCATTGGAGGTGCGTGAGAATTTGGGATCAGCACAAACAATCCTTTTCACTAAGGTAGAAGCTGTCCAAAATGATTTTTGGGTGGTCGATCAATCCTTAAATAACATTGGTTTAAAGGAGAGAGAGGATATTGTTGCTTGGGACACTTTCCAAGAAGCAGTTGTGGCATCGGAAATAGAAGGAGTATCTATGGTCTCTAGATTGTCTCCCTTGGAACAAACCAGAGGCAATATTATACTGAAGACCTGGGAGACTAACACAAATGAAAATAAAAGAATGGCTAAGGAAGTGAAGAAGGATTGTGAAGAAACTTTTCATTCACTCGACAAAGAGTCATTAGGCCTCAGAAAAGATAATATATATGAAATGTTGGGACAAGTTGATATAACCAAGCATCAACTTAATATCAAGAAAAACATGGAAGAGGATTGGGAAAAAATATTTCAATTAAAACAGATTGATACCACTCAGATAGATAGGTGGCTAGTGAAGCCCAGTCTGCATCTACAATATATAATTTCAGAAGACAGGAGAATGGAAGACAAACTACCTCACTTATAAAATAAATTATATATGTTTGAGGCAAACGATTTAACAAAGTCATCCAAATTGGTGGTACAATTCGTGGGCATGTGTGTCAAAAGTGTTGAGCAGGGAAAAGGTAGCACTTCCAAGAACCAATGAGATAACTTGTACACATCATTTGTACAGATCATGATTAGAACACCAAGTGTTTCTGAGATGGAGAAAAATAAGGAAAAACACCTCCGCCAACATAGCGAAGAGACAAGGGAGATGCAAGTGATGCGTTTCAGATTTTACATTTTGTAATTTTAATATTTTAGAAATAAGGAGAATTCCAACCGCTTAGGGTTGAGAACCTTTTGTATAAATACNAAGTCATCCAAATTGGTGGTACAATTCGTGGGCATGTGTGTCAAAAGTGTTGAGCAGGGAAAAGGCAGCACTTCCAAGAACCAATGAGATAACTTGTACACATCATTTTTACAGATCATGATTAGAAGACCAAGTGTTTCTGAGCTGGAGAACAATAAGGAAAAACGCCTTCGCCAACATAGCGAAGAGACAAGGGAGATGCAAGTGATGCGTTTCAGATTTTACATTTTGTAATTTTAATATTTTAGAAATAAGGAGAATTCCAACCGCTTAGGGTTGAGAACCTTTTGTATAAATACGAGTTTCAAAGATAGAACAAAGGGCTGCTTCTTGTCGAATGTAATTAAGATAAAATATCCTTTGTGAGAATTAATACACACACAAACATAGATTCCAATCTTTGTGCAGTCTGATTTATGTTTTCCCTTTGTAGTCCATATTTATTGTTTCTTTAAATGTCTCTTTGATAAGTGATCATTTACAATTTAGTACCACAACTATTGTAATCACACCAAACCGGTTGTTAGTTAAGCAAGCAGTTTTTCCTTTGTATTTCCTGTCAGTAAATACAAGACCTATAAGCTACTTGGATAACTAAATCTTATATCCTTTCAAGAGTGCATGCTTTCTTTTCTTCTACTATGAACATGATAAGATTCATCTCTGCATTGATGCCTTGTTTTGTTTGACAGTTTTTTAAGTTTCTGTCACCTCACCTGATTTCATAAATTGACTCGGATGACAAATTAGGGCCTTTCTATTGTTTTGTTTTTATTTTCATTTGAGGAATTAAGTCTTATATAAATATCAGAATAAAAACCACTTCTTAAAATCAACCTTTATATTTATTATGCATTGACATTACGCCTCTAAGCCTCAAGTGTAATATCAGGAACAACATCTTTTTGGAGCCCTTGCCGGGGGTGTAGATATAAAGTTATTTTTCCCTGGGAAGAACGACAAGGTAATACTCTGTCTTTGATAGTGAACAAGGATTGAATACTGTATTAAGGATTTATCTTTCACTTGGCGACTCCAAAATATATAAGATGACATTCAGTAGAAAGAATACTAGGAAGAACCCCGATGAACAGCAGACTACTCCTGTAATCGATACCGAAAAACTTTTAAGACCAAGGGGAAACCTCAAGAAAGTTATCACATCCACAAGTAAGGTTTACCAACCGAAAGATGTGCAAACTAATGCTAAGGTTCCACTTGAACAATCAACCTCACAAGAAGGTTACACACAAAGCCACTTTGGAGATACATCAACTAATAAACTTGAAACTAAAGTTATAAACCACGAACCACTTTTACTTGAGATAAAAGCCGAGACCATTTTGACTCCCCCCTCTACTAATAAAGGTAATGGACCCCTTTTGGCACCCGCTTTTATTTCATGGATCCCCAAAGTAAAGGTTTCTATTCCACAAAACTTTGAGGAATATATCAGGTACCCTGATTCAACTCCTGTTGGTTCTCATGTCTACATATCCTATAAGTGTGAAGAACCTAGCCCTTGTTTCCCTTTTTCCCCTTTCTCAGACCTTCTGTCTCCTACTGATTTGTCTCCAGAACTTCATTCTCCTCATTCTGAAGTATCCGAAGGGTGACTACAAGTTTACTAAAACCCCCTTTTCAACTCTCAAAGTTCATCCCCTCACATTCAAATGGATGCAATTGGAGGAGGTGGCACCGGAGGTGGTGTCGGAGGAGGAGGCGGCCAAGGGCCACCACCTCCCCCTCCCAGGATCTTTGCCAAAGTAGATGCCATATATGCTCCTATGGCCCTTCCCCCTGTCCTTCATGACCTACCTAAAAACTACATGAATAATTTACCAAAGTTCACAGGAGAGGGAGATTTAACAACAATAGAGCACATAAACTTTTTTCGACCAATTCGCGGATATCCTCAGAATTTATCATGAGGATGTTTATTCGAGACTTTTGTGAAAACCTTTGAAGGCCAAGTAAGACTTTGGTTTCAAGGGCTTCTAGTGGGATCTATAGCATCTTATGATGCACTAGAAATCACCTTCTTGAGGCAGGGGGGAGAGAGAAAAGATCACTTATATTACCTGACAGAATTTGGGGCTTTGAGAAAAAACAATTCAGAGTCAGTCTTAGAGTTCATTCAAAGAATTAATAAAATTTATCACAAAATTCCGACAGAAGTTAAACCCTCACAGCCTGTAGCTAAAGTAACTTTTGCAGAAGCTTTCGAGCCAGACTTTACCCTGCTTTTGAGAGAAAGGAGATCTGTTAATCTCACCAGAATGTAAGACGACACCATTGAAATTGAGTCAAACATGATGGCATCTGGTAAACTGAAAGCGAAGGTCAAAATAAGAAACAAAGACACTAAGTGCTTCAAGGAGCATGCTAGAACTTCTGGATCTGGGAAGTCCGTTGAGGACAAAATGGATGATATGGAGAAAATAATAAAATAATTATCAAACAAGATATCCATAATGGAATTAGACCAGGCTAAGACTAATTGTTTTGCTAGGAGATACTTCAAAAGGAATCCAAATCCACAGATCCAGTAGAGAATGGTAAAAAATGAGGATCAGAAAATCAAATCTCCTTTCAAAACAAAAAACTTTATGCAAAGAGATGATGCACAATATTTTGAGGGATTCGATGAAGATATAGGAAACCTCAGTGATAATGACCAAGAACCTCATCTGGCCAGACATGATTATGAAAGGTATTTAGACTAGGAACCACTGTTTGGAGATGAGGTAAGTATAAATAATATGGGGGACTCCGATTATCAAGTAATCACTGACTCTATAATGGTCGAGCTCCAACAAAAACATAATTTAAAGCCTATAGATAAAAAATTTACAACTGATCCACCGAAGAATTTTTTTTCAAGAAGTAAAAAGAATGAGCCCTCTCAACCATCCACTGAAAAGATAATGGCCAAAAAAAAGATAGTTGAGACGCAAGATACCAAGATGAAGACGAATGAAACAAAGGAAACACAAACCAATAGAACAGAGAAAAGAGACACGGAGATACCATCCAGGGAAGCTGAAAGGATGATGGGAAGTTTCAATCTAGAGAACAAAATCAATAAAATTAAATTCTCAGTACCTCTAGTTGAATTGGAAAAAAATCCGATGTACAGAAAACAAATCGCCAAGATGATTAATTTCTCAGATATTGAAAGTCATGCAGATTCTATTAATTTGGAAGAAGATAATCCTACTATAATGTTTGGTCTGCATATAAAAAATTCCAAAGATCATTTCGCTCCCTTCTATATCAC
Organism: Picea mariana; assembly: GCA_032191745.1. Taxonomy (NCBI): domain Eukaryota; kingdom Viridiplantae; phylum Streptophyta; class Pinopsida; order Pinales; family Pinaceae; genus Picea; species Picea mariana. The sequence continues at coordinate 6,247 of JASDQU011403530.1, forward strand.
GCTGACTGTGCATGATCATTTGCTACATAAATGTATGTTAGGTTCTAGAGCCTCACACAATTTAATGCCCAAAGACATTATGGAAAAATTGGATCTCGAGGTTACTAGACCCTATCGAGACTTGTATTCTTTCGATTCAAGAAAAGCTAAGTGCCTCGACATGATTAAACATTTAGTAGTTAATCTTGCATAGATCCCTGTGAAAAGTATTCTCATGTATGTAGTTGTTGTTGATGTTCCTGAAAAGTATGGCATGTTGTTGTCCAGGTCTTGGGGTGCTAAACTTGGAGGATTTCTGCAACTAGATATGACTTATGCCATGATCCCGATCTTTGGCGGATAGTTCACTTGTCTGTACAGGGAGACGAGATTGGAATATACTGTAAGTGGCCCACAAAACCTAAATAACTATCCAGTATATGTCACTGATCAAGATTTAGGGAGATGTATATTATCACTTGATGATAGTTTAGATGAATGTACAAAATAAAATTGTATAGAAGAATAAAAACAAAAAATAAAAATGCAAATAGTGTAGGAGTTTGGAAGATGTATTTTTATGGTGCTTCATTGTGGGAAGGAGAAGAAGTTGGGGTATTGTTTTTAGCACCCAGTGATGAATTTATTATTCCTTTATCATATAGATTGCAATGGTACATTGACTATACTAATAACGTATGTGAATACAAGGCTCTTGTAGTAGGATTAGAGGCTGCCAGAAAGTTGAAAATTGAAAATTTAATAGTTTACGGTGATGAAAAATTGATTGTAAAATAGATTAGGCAATAGTATCAGTCCAAGAATCCAAGGTTAAGGTTGTACAAGAACTATGCTTGGGATCTGATAAAAAATGTTTTCTCATCATTCAATATTCATCGTATTCCCAGGGTAGAAAATCAACAAGCCGACTCCCTAGCGAAAGTGACTGCGACTTTCATGCCACCTACGGTTTTGAAGATGAAATATCACATAGAAATGAGGCACCGGCCTTCAATGCCGAATAATGTTCAACAGTGGAAGGTATTTGAATATGATGAGAAGATCAAACAATTTTTAGAAATGATTAATGAATTTTCCGAAACACATATTGATCAGAAAAATCTGAATGACTCTGCTTGGGTCATGCAAGAAGGGGAAGATCCTTAGGAGTTCTAGGATAAGATTTCTAATCATCGCATGTTGCTACTGAAAAAAAATCAAATCCCAAAAGGTCTGATTCCTTTAGAGAGATTATTCGATCATGATGATATTCCCCTAAAGTCTACTTCATAGCCTCAACCTAAAGAGGTTGAATATTGTAATATAGGCACCAAGGAAACTCCTAAGCTTGTAAAGATACCTAAATACCTTCCACAAGAAATGAAAAGAAAATATGTTTTCTACTCAGGAAATACAAAGATGTGTTCTCCCAATCTTATGATGAATTGAGAACTTATGATACCACTGTAATCGAACATAAAATCCCTTTAAAGCAAGGCGTAAAACCTTTTAGGCAGAAGCTCAGACAAATAAATCCTATACTGATACCTATGATAGAAAGAGAGGTTAAGAAGCTCTTGGATGCAAAAATCATCATTCCACTCAGATATTCTGAGTGGGTAGCCAATTTAGTCCTAGTTAGGAAGAGAAACGGTGAAATCAGACTATGTGTGGATTTCAGGAACTTAAATAGATCATCCCTCAAAGATAATTATCCACTACATAAAATGGATCATGTTTTGCATAAAGTGGTCAGATCTAATATAATTTCTATGATTGATGGATTTTCAAGTTATAACCAAATTGCGGTCCACGAGGAGGATAAATAAAAAACCACGTTCACTACCCCATGGGGTACTTTCATGTATGATAAAATTCCATTCGGTCTGATGAATGCATGAGCCACTTTCCAACGAGTGATGGACATCACCTTCGTCAGAGAAAGAGATAAGTTTTTTGTCATTTATATTGATGATTTAACTATGTTTTGTAAATATGATGTAGAGCACTTAATACACCTCAAACAAACGTTCGAGAAATACCAAAAATTCAGTTTGTCTCTGAACCCCAAGAAATCTCATTTTGCAATGTAGGAAGGTAAACTCTTGGGCCATATAGTATCTAGAGATGGAATTAAAATTGACCCGAAAAGGGTTGAAGCTATAGATACAATAAATGTTCCTAGGAACATAAAGTAAATCCAACCATTTTTAGGAAAAATAATCTTTTTAAGGAGATTTATTCCGAACTTCGCTAAAATCATAAAGTTCATTACGGATATGCTAAAAAAGGACATCGAGCTCAAATGGACAACTGAATCTAAAGTGTCCCTCGAATGTATTAAGAAGGTTATAGGGGAAGAACCTGTATTGACCAACCCTAATTACATGAAAGAATTCTTGATTTTCTCATTCACATATGAACATATGATTGCAACTGTACTCCTACAGAAGAACAAGGAAGGGTTCGAACAATCGATAACACTCTTCAGCAAAAGCCTCAAAGACGCAGAGTTGAAATACAACATACTGGAAAAGTAAGCATATGCAATGGTGAAAGCCCTAAAAGCTTTCAGGACCTACGTGCTACATTCTAAAGTAATTTATTATGTACCTACTAATTCCGTCAAAGATATATTGGTTCAACCTCATAGCGACAGTAGGAGAAGTTGATGGCTTGCCAAGATCTAGGAATTTGATCTTGAGGTCAAACCAACAAAACTTGTCAAGGGTCAAGGCCTGGATAAGCTATTAGCTGAATCAAATTTCATAGCACTCAGGATAAATCATCTGCAAGCTTACAAAGGTTTTCCAGACATAGACGAATTTGATGTCACCATACCTACAACCGAGATCCAAGAAAATATTTCTTCCTCTTCCTAGTATAACAACATAGTTTCATATCTCTTGACTCTGCAGTGCTCGAGTGATATGACTCCTTCTAAGGAAAGAACATTGAAGATACACGCGGTAAAATATTGTATTGTTGACAACCAGATGTATTGGAAAGACCCATTGGGATTTTTATTGAGATGCCTAATAGAATTCGAAATAGAGAACGTCATAAATGAGTTTCATGAAGGGGTGTGTGGAGGACACCACGCCTGGAGGGAGACGACTTATAATATCCTAAGAGATGGATACTATTCGCCGAAGTTATTTACATATGTGAATGCTAAAGTCATATCTTGTAATATTTGTCAATTATTCTTAGGTAAACAAAATCTCCCCACACTACCCTTGACCCCAGTCAAGACGGAAGCTCCATTTCAACAGTGGGGTCTGGATTTTATTGGAGAAATTCATCCACATTCAAGAGCACAACGCAAATGGATCTTGACCACTACAGATTATTTCACTAAATTGGTTGAGGCCATTTTGACCAGAAATGCTACAGACTCACTGGTGATAAGTTTCTTAGAGGAAAACATTTTATCTAGATTTGGTTGTCCTTGAAAGATAGTTACAGATAACGCCCATGCATTCAAATCCATGGCGATGGTTAGTTTTTGTCAAAAGTACAATATTGTACTGGGACATTCTAGATCTTACTATTCTTAGAGAAATGTATTAGCTGAATCATCAAATAAGAGATTAATCACCATACTAAAAAAGGTGCTAACCAAAAATAAGAAATCCTGGCACGTTCATCTGAAATATGCTTTGTGGGCGAATCGGATAGGCACTAAGAAATCGATCGGAATGTTCCCTTTCAAAATGGTGTATGGGACTGAAGTGGTATTACTTGTAAACCTGGATCTGCAAGTAATGAATCTCTGGAAAGATTCAAAGGAAGAACCTAATGATATCACTCGAAGAATCAACCAGTTAATAGAAGTGCAACTGATCATGGCTGAGGTGGATGAGAAACTCCAGAAATACCAAGACAATATGAAACCCCTATTTGATAAAAAAGATAAATATAGGGAGTTCCTTCCTAATGACCTTGTTTTGAAATGGGACACTAGGAAGGAGGATGTCGAAAAACATGGAAAATTTGATCACATCTGGTGTGGACCTTTCAGGGTCATAGCTTCTGAAGGAAAGAATTCCTTATTGTTGGAGAACCTTGATGAGAAAGTCCTTAACACCCCCATCAACGAGCATTACCCAAAGCACTTTATGAAATAAACATGTTTCCAAACTCTCAATGTATATACCGGTTTGATTCCTTGTTTTGTTTCGAAATTTTCATTCTAGCGGTAAGTTTCCACTTTCGCTGTAAATACGGCCATGATTGTTGATTTCACAAAAAACAGAAATATCAAAAATAAGTAACAACTACAATTTCTTTTTCGAGAAGTTTCTGAAATTTCTCATGTTTATATTTATGCAGAATGCTCGCTGATAGTTCAGAGATAAGAAGGTATCATAAACACATTTTAGAATATTGATATTCTCTCAAAACAGGTGATAAATAAATGGTTTTCTTAGTTGAAAATATAAAGAAATTTGAGGTATGAGATTCTAATCCACTAAACCAGGTTGAAAATTTCAAAGAGATTTAGCTAAATACGAATAAAGTCTTGTTCATATAAAGATTGTCACCTAATTAACAATGAGAGGAACATAAGAATTATGGCTTAATCCTAAAAATCTTCTCTGAGTTAAATAAAATTAAAATATCAAAATAAAAAATGAAATCAAATAAAAATTGAAATAAAAATGAAATAGAATTCATAATAAGAAAATAAGCAATAAAAATACCCTAAAGAAAAATTCCAGAATCGATAAACAAGCTTGCGTTGGAAGGAACATGTTTGCAAAAGAACATCTGAATCCTTGTTGTGTTTTCTCCCGCTTATCCTCAAATTGTATTTTCCTATGATTCTAGATACCTTTTCCATGGTTTTCATAAAAGAAAAAGGGCTTCACCTTGACTCTGAAAACTCAGAAACATGTCTTCAAAATAATATTAGGAGAAAATTTATACGCCCCTCTCTATTTAACTGAAAGAAAATATGTTTAGGCTAATCCTGACTAATTTAT